>VDFB02288557.1:0-28484 GCA_007258455.2 Sequoia sempervirens
GTTCTCAATTGAAAGGCAGGGAAGAGGAGGGTCAGGGTCAGGTACCTGGGGCGTTGGGTCAAGAAGGGAAGGTGTTAATGATTGATTTTAGAAGGGAGGATCAATAACAGACTAGTGAGGTCCAAACTCAGGAAGGGAGTCCGGTTGTGAAAAGGGATAATGCTGGGTCCAATAGATGTGGAAAGGAGGTGAATGTCAAAAATTGGACAGCAACACCAGAGTGTCAGGAGAAAAAAGGTGTGATGAGGTCATAAGAAAAAAAAGCTGGGAAACAGAAAGTTGATGGACATAGTCAACAAGCAATTGGCAGTTTCAATGGAGTTTTGAAACTTCTAGTCCCCTTGACAAATCTTTGGAATGGCAGAAGGAGGCTGCAAGGGTGGAGGATGGTTGGCAAACTATTAAGGGGAAGAAAGGAAAGAAAGGAAAGAAGGGAACTTTTGCAATGGTCCTCCGGTCTCAGACTAAGGGAAGACCAAATAATGCTTCAAACTTCTGACCTGTTAATAGGTTTTGGGGGCTTATGGTTTTAGGCTATTTTTTAGATTTTTTTGTGGAGCTTTTGTGTTTGATGTAGTGATTCATTGTTTGTAACCCATGGAGTTGATTGTAGTATGGATAGGTGGTAGGGCTAGGGGTTCTTGTAGAGGAGCTTAGAGGTGTTGGAAAGGGGTTTAAAATTGAAGTTGTAGCAAGAATTACTGTGTAATCTTCTATTATTAATAATAAAATTAACAATATTACTGATATAAAAAAGAGGTAAATATAGTGAAGGTAAATCTAGTCATTTACTAAAGACACAACAAATATTTCATATTTGAGAAATATATAATATATAATTAAAAATATTTATTTTAATTTTAAAATCTAAAAATAAAAAAAAAGTAATTAGAAAAACAAATATATGTAAAAATAAATTAAAATATAATAACTCAAATAGCATAGTGCATATACATGGTCAATATTTTGAACCTATAAGAAAAATAAAAATAGTGAAAGAATTTTAAAATTTATGAGAAAATATAATGTTGGTAAATTAACATTTTGTCTTTGATTTCATTAATTTAAAATGCAAATAATACTGACTTAATATTTTTATTAATAACCCTAAATTTTATGATATTTTTATTACATGTGTTCAATATTTTTTAAATTAAACCTAGATTGTATAGAAAGTCAAAACCCTAAAAAAATCTTATTTTTTTTTATAGGTAAATATTTTTTATTGATAACAAAAAAAGAGTTTACATTGTGCCTAGGGCTTCGGGTTAGCTTCTTAGAGAGGTCAACAACACTTTTTTTGCCTTGATTCCCAAGAAGGATAAACCCTCCTCTTTTGATGAATTCGGGTTGATCTCTCTTTGTAATACTCTCTACAAAATTTTGGCGAAGTGATGATGAATAGACTGGAGCCTATAGTCCCTAGTTTGATTTATGAACAGAAAATTGGCTTTGTCCCTAGGCGTTCAATATTTGATGGGGTTATAATAGCCCAAGAAGTGATCCATTCGCTCTAGGTGAGTGGATTCCCAGGAATGTTGGTGAAGTTAGATATTAAGAAGGCATACGACAAGGTGGATTGGAGGTTTTTATGCAAGGTCTTGGAAGCATTCAGATTTGACAAGTTGTGGGTGTTGTGGATTTTCATATGTATCTCCACTTCATGCTACTCTATTTTGATAAATGGTGAACCTGCTGGTTTTTTTTTAACCTTCTCATGGCCTTCGTCAAGGGGACCTGCTCTCTCCCTTCATGTATATCTTGATGGCTGAAGCGTTGGGTCAATGCATTGGTTTTGCCTTGGCACATAATGATTACAAAGGTACTCAGGCGACTAGCAGACTTTCGGTGGTGACACATCAACAGTTTGTGAATGATACATTATGCTTCACCACCCCGAATCAACATGAGGCCTTGGTCTTGAAAGGAATCTTGAAAAATTATGCATCAGCCTCTGGTCAATAGGTAAGTGATTTAAAATCTAAAATTTTCTTTCTAAATACATATCAAAGTTTGGCATTATAGGTGGCAAAGACTTTAAACTTTAAAATTGGTCAGCTTCCAATGACTTACCTGGGTTTCCCATTGGAGAAAGGAGTGAGATTTGGGAAACTATGGGAGCCTATGATAAATAAGTTAAACTGTGGGCTTTCCTTGTGGGATGGGAAGTGGCTCTCTTGGGCAGGAAGAATCGTCATGCTGAAGGTTGTCATCTCGGCCTTGCCTATATATTTGCTCTCATGTTTGGCTATTCCTAGCAGCAAAGCCAACTCCATAAATCAAAGTATGCATAGATTATTTTGGTATGGGTCATCGAATCAGTGTAAATTTTCTCTGATCGCCTGGGAGATAGTTTGCAAGCCAAAATCTAATGGTGGAGATGGGATTCATGATTTGTTGAAATTGAACAAGGTGCTCAGAGCAAAATTGATCTGGGCAATGTACTCTCGAAACCAAGCAAAATGGGCTTGGATACTATAGTACAAGTACCTGGAGGATGATTGTGCTTCAACCATTTTGACCGCATCGAACTTGCCAAATGGTTCTAGAGTGTGGAATTTCATGAAAGCTTGTAGACCAATTATCCAGGATCAACTAACCTGGGACATGCAGAATGGGCTGATGGCAAGGTTCTGAGAGGACTCATGGGGAGGGTCTCCAAGTTTGGACAACAAGTTGGGCTTCACATAAGCCAAGAACATTTTATCCTAGTCTTGGGGGGTTTATGTAAGGGACTAGACATGGAGTCGAGCTTGATGGACAGGGTCCAAGAATTTATCTGGAAGAGTGCATTTCTTGGGGGGATCCCAAGGGAGGAGGAAGTGAGATTATGGGAAGAATTAAAGAACAGATCAGTGGTCATCCGTGTTGGTGAGGATAGGCTGGTATGGGCGGGGTAAGCTTTGGGGAAGTATGTAGTTAAGGACGGGTACAAGGTGCAGCTTGATGAGGAGGCGTTGTCTACGTTTCCTTTGCACCTTTGTTGGGATCGGTCTTTCCTTCCAAAGGCTGGGACCTTCACTTGGGCTACAATCAAAGGTCGAATTTTAACTGTAGATAGATTCAAGAAGATGGGTTATCAAGGACCATCACGATGTGTAATGTGCAGTAGGGCAGAAGAAGATGGAGATCATCTCTTAGAGGAATGTCACTTTGCTCAAGCTTGTTGGAAGTGGCTCTGTGCAAGGTTGGGGTGGTGTGGTGTTTTTCCCAATGACATTCGCTCCTTGTTCGCAGCTTGGCCAATTCTTAGAAAGAACTCGGTGTACCATGAACTTTGGATAATTAGCCCATCGATAGTAGTATGGGAAATTTGGAAGGAGCGCAATAAGAGGTTATTCAAGGATAGTGCTAGAGAATTCTCAGCTTTTATCAACAGATTGAAAGCCTCAATTGTGGAGGTTCTAAATAGTAGGATAATGGCAAAGAACTTGGAGGATTGGGAATTCACAACATGGGATGCAAAGATGAGGCACAGTTGGCATGCAATGGGATTGCCCAAGGCTGGATCACAAAAATTATAAGCGAAGAAGGAATGTCGACAAAATGCAAAATGGTCTCCCCCAAGGAAAGGCTGGCACAAGCTGAATTTTGATTGGGCGTCCTGTGGAAATTCGAGTACCTCTAGAATGGGATGTTGTATCATTGATTACACAAGGGAGGTGGTGGCAAAATTATTTGCCTCACTGCCAGTAGGGACAAACATGGAGGCTGAGCTCAAGGCCCTAATTAGCAGATTAAAGCTATGTAGAAGATTGAATTTGCACAAGGTGGAAATTGAAGGGGACTCGATGGTGGTAGTTCAAGCTTTTAAGGGTGGTTCATTGGTAAACTAGAAGTTGCAACCTCAGATGGACTTGGTGAAAGAGGTGGCCAATGGAGTGACGGAATATACAGTAAGACATGTGTTTAGAGAGGCCAATGGAAGGGCTAACAAATTGGAAAATGATGAGGCCGATGGGCATCGATGACAAGGATAAGACGTGTGGAGGGGGTTTGAGGCTGAGGCCTTTGTCCCTCTCCCACGGCTGTTGGGTGGAGGTCTCGGTTTTGGTGTGGTTGTGGTGGTGCTTTGTGGATGACATAGGTGTATTGGCGACAAGTGGTATGCCTGAAGGCAGTTTTGGCTCAATCTTTGTAATAGTGCAGATACACATAGTAGGGCGGCTGAAATAGGAAACTTTTTTTGCTCGCCTGTGAAATGAATTCTCTAGAAAAATCATTTTTTTTACTATTTGTAAGAATGCAAATATAGTGAAGGTAAATCTAGCATTATGCATTTAATAAACAAATTTAAAAAAAAAGATGTTAACATGACTTTGATTTTTTAATTTTGATTATTTCACTGCACTATTATCTCTTCTACTATCAATTCACTACACTTTCTTTGGATTTATTATTTGTTGTTTTTGCTCTCAAGTTATTCCTTATTTTTTAATTTGAAAAGCGATGCACCTATTCATTCATATATATGTCTTTTAACTTTATAAATATTTTTTATTATTATTGTTTATGTGTGCACTTTTTTAATTATTCTTTATTTCATGTGTCAGCAATTTAATTCTTTAACTAACATTTTTTTGGTAACATGCATTTCACTCCACCTTATACTGCCCCTGTAAATTACGCCTCTCAACAGAATTAAATTAATTTAAAAAAAAAAAAAATCAACCCAAAAGAATAACCATGTTCATTGTAACATACATTGTAATGAATGAAAATGACCTTCAGTATTGAAAGTGGTTGCAAATCTTCTTCATCTTTCCTTTATTGCCCTTCTTTCCTCCTCTTCAAGCTAGAGAAAAACTCAAATGAATGTGTGAGAACAATTTTACTTTTGGTTCATATTTTAAAATACTTAGGTTTTACTTTTGGTTTATATTTTAAGATACTTGGGCTACTTTTGGTTTATATTTCAAGATACTTAAGCTTGCATTAACAGGTGTGAGAAGACTTGTAGGCCCCCATGCTCCTCTTAAATTTGTTTGTTCTTTTTTCTTAACTATTTTAATTTTTTTTAAACATGCGGAATTTTTTGACATCAAAAAAGCCCAGACATCCCCAAGATAGTAGAGGGACATCTTGGCCATCTTGGGGACCACCAAATGTTCAAACAATGCTCCCTAAGATTTTCCTACATCCAAAAAATGTTTTGTGATTTTCCTACAAATTGGAGGCAACCAAGGAATGTCCTATCATCCTACCATTCCATAAACGCTATTGATGATAGGTATGCAAGATTTAGGTACAAGGACAAGGAAGACATACCCATGTAACATTAGGATTATTGTAATACTTAACTATTAAAGCTCAACATATAACTACTTAAATATAATAATTGATGATGTCCATTCAAGAAAAAACTTTCTTCGTGTTTATATATATAGTTATAATTTTGTGATTGTCAATAGTTACTCTCTAACTCTTAGAATCAAAGTTGCATAGACACAAATACGAGAGCAGATTCGAATATACAACTATTTTTCAAAACCCCCTAATATGGATACGATTAGATTTCGATACGATATATATATATATATATATATAGAATTAATTATTTATTATTGATAGTTAAATTATATTTAATTTAATGTATTGTAATTTTTAATTTTAATTTAAATGTGAAAGTATTTGACTATTTTAAATTTTTTGAATTTTAAATAAATTTTATTATTAAAATCAACTTTAAATATATTACATATTAATAAAATTATAAATATTAATTAATATATATATATATATATATATATATATATATATATATAATTTAGTCATTAAAAAAAAAGGAGCAACATTTAAATAAATGAATGTATATTGTTTTATAAATGGCTTCACTGTCGAATTTTCCGGTTCACTTGTCTGGAAGATTAGGGCGTTTCTGAAGATGGCGTCTCATTCTTGGATTCAAGTTTAGGTTTTCAACGATAAATCTGCTAGGAAATTATTCTTCCTTCAAAGACCAGGCTTTCAAGAGTGGTTTCTATTGGCTCCCATAAATGCAATGGCGATGTTAAAGGCTCTTCGACTTTTTTGGGCCTCACGGAGCCTTTTCCAGACTCTGGTGACCCGATTTGGGCAACGGTTATGAACGTCTCTCTATCAGAATCAACAAAAGCCCAAGCCCACAGCGACAAAACCGCGGAATTTGGGAAGCTTATAACGAAAGCGGAAGGTTAGAACGATGGTAGAAGGAACTTGTCCGATGATGGATTTTTCATGCATTTGGAAACAACATAAATTTTCAGAATGACGAATCCAAATAAATTTGGCGCAACTCTAAAATTACCATATTTACCGTATCGTACCCGTATCTGTATCGGGTACGTGGTACGCGTACGAGGGGAGGGGGGTTCACGTATCCTACAACTTTGGTTAGAATCCATCAAATTGAATATACAAGCAGATGATTTCTATTCAAGAAATTAGCATTCATATATTAGCAATTCAGATGAACAAATAATATTTCACCTGTCCGACCTTTTAACCCTTTCATGGCAAATGTTCAACTCCTACAAAGAAATAGGTCATTGCCCCAATTGGAACTTTAAATGACCAACAACAACTGTGAACTCTGAAAATGCAAGCTACAGTAAGACCATGACCAGAAGAGGATAGAACAAAGGATCTGATCTCATCCAGTTTGGTGTTCCTATATAGAATTTCAGTTTAGCATCAAAGCAAGCAATGATGGATAGACTGATGACCGTGTATCCCTTCGTCCATTAGTTTAAAAACCCACCACATAAGAATATAAAAATTTGTGCCACGATTCTTGGTGTCATATTGATATCACCTAACAACATAACAATGCCCGTATAATTCAACTATAGAATGTATACATGTTAGCAGTTATTTTAACCATACATACAGGTCTTGCATTTACTTCAAACTTGTCTTGTTTCTTTATTCATAGGAATAATAATATAATTCGAAAACAACGGAAATGAGCTTGCAACAATGAATATAACTTTAACATGACAGAACTCATTAATGTGGATTTCATAAATGTAACACCTGAAGTCATAAATGCACTAGACATGATTTTTCAAATTTGGCAGAAGTTCATCTGTCAAAGGCAAGTTCCCCTCAGTGATAACTAGTTTCTTGTGTATTATTTGCCCAAATATAAGATTTTGTGGCCACCAAACCAGTCATACAGTCTTGAGTCCATCCAATACCTTCTCTAGCATAATGATCTCAAGTCTCTGATCCTTGGGACTGCCAATGAGTTGATGAAAAAGAAACACATAAAAATAGATAGATTGAAGCCGTCTATTGATTGCAATTTCTGCTTTATGATGCTCTGGAAGCGATGATAGAAATAAGAAGAAAACTTTGGACTTGTTAAGAAATATAATTAAAATACATATGGGATTCTTCTTATGAATCAATAAGCAATAACCTACCTTGAAAGAATCAATCATTAAATAAAGCTTGACATAGCAGAGAACTATCACATCAATTCCAAATGCTGATTCCAAGCTCAACAACTCTGAATTGCTAGTTTCAAAAATGCATTTACAAAATGAAAATATTTATATAATATACAGATGTATAATCTTCTTAATTTATTTTATTCCATTTTGAATTTATTCTTTTCATGGGATCTCTTTTAACCTCATTTTCTTGTTTTTAATATTATCATATATTTTTTTTGGTTTTCTAATACTATCTTATATTTCTTTAAGAATGATGCTTAGTTCCTTTCTCTTTCTTTCTTTTTGCAAGGTTTTTGCATATTGTCACTTTACTTTTGATTTTTTTGTTTATAATGTCATTTAATTGTATTTTGTTTCTATTATATAATATACATAGGTATATTATATAATCATTATTTATACAATACACAGATGTATATTATAGAATCAACTTTATATATATATATATATTGTTTTTCTATTTGTTGATGTCCTCTCTTTCTTTAGTTTTCAATTTTCTTTCCTTTTCTCTTTTATAATGGGTTTTTTAAATTTCTTTCTTACTTTTCTCTCTCATTTTTGCCTCTCATTCTTTAAAAATTTTCAACCAACTCATTGGTTTCTTATCTCTCTCTTCTCGATTTTTGTGTCCTATCCCCTCAACTTCTCACCCCTCTTCCTTTTAAGCAAATTTGGTATGCATCTAACCATCTTTCATCTCCTTTTGCTCTCTATCATCCTGATGATGGATCACTAAGTGTGATTTGAAATGTTGATGAAAAAACTCAAACACAATCAAAATTCAGAAATAATAAATTATAAGCATTATGGATTGTGGAAATCTCATAGCATTAATGTATTTCTTTGTTATGTGCTTTGCTTGATAAATGGGATAATCTTGTAATGCACATTAGTGGTACCACAATTAAGTTAAAACTTGAAGAGGTAGCTACAACTTTGTTATCAAATGAAATGAGGCAGAATTCCATAGAGGGTGTTACAAAGAACTTGTTTGTGAGAAGTCATCTCATAAGAAATGCACAAATAAGTCAAGAGATAGATAATCAAAGTCTAAAGGTAATCTCTTAAAATAATGAGGCAGAATTCCACAAAGGGTGTTACAAAGAACTTGTTTGTGAGAAGTCATCTCACAAGAAATGCACGAATAAGTCAAGAGATAGATAATCAAAGTCTAAAGGTAATCTCTTAAAATATTTCAAGAATTTTTTTAGACTTGTGGTAAATTTGGACATTTTTAAATGCAATACAAGATTAAGACATCTAATAAAATTAAGGAATATGATGATGCCTCTTCAACAAATACAAAGTCCTCCACTAAAGAAGTCGCGGTGTTAACTTTGGAATCATCGAGTACACATTCATGCCATGACACATGGTTGATTGATTTAGGTGTGTCTTTTCATATGATTCCTCATAAGGAGTAGTTTTCTGAATATGAGATAATGGAGATAATGTCTTCTTAGGTGATAACTCAACTCATTAGGTCATTGGTTGTGGTAAGGTCAAAGTGATCTCTAAACATAGAAGGGTTAAATCACTCCTTCAAGTATTTTATATTCTAAGCTTAGTAAGTAATATATTATGTGTGAGTAAGATGAGTGATATGGGAGTATAGTTAGTCTTGAAGAAAAGATAGTTGCAAGATGGTTAGAGAAGAAATGGTGTTGGAAAAAGGAGTCCGTACAGGGACTCTATTCAAGATGGTTGGTTGCAAGCAATATAAGAGATAGATGCTATAGTTCTAGAGTTCCTGAGGCTGAAAATCATTAATTGTCTACCAAAAGAAAACCTATTGGTTGTAAATGGCTGTCTAAGAAGGTATTCAAATCTACAGTCTTCAAGATATTGAGTACATGAGCCATACTATCATGGTGCATACCAAACTAGACATTGTCCATGCAATAGGATCTTTGAGTAGATGCCTGAAGAAGAAAACAAGGTTTAGGAACTCTTCTTGGTACAAGAAAGCTATGGGCATTGCTGCCCTTTGCTGTTAATTTATGTTTCTTGTAGCCACTACCAAAGTATACAACAAGTGGGAGATTGTATGCAAGGTGTTGAACATCTTGCATAGATATTTCAAAAGTTTGTCATTAACGTAAATTTGGGTTGGGCATCACACTTGGAGAGGGAATTTTGAATTCTTCTTATGAAATTAATCTTGTGATTCGGGCCTCCTTTGTAAGAGCAATATGACACAAGAGTTACATTGTAAGGCCATCTATGATGGAGTTACTAAGACGTCTTTGACTCCTATTTTTAGCCCTTTCAAGAGAACCTTGCAATGTAATATTGGACTCATTGTTGCCCCAAAAATAGAGAGTTACACCCTTTATTGTCTTCCACATTTCTAAGGGTACAAGGTTCTTGCATGGGGAGTTGGAATTCAATGAGCCCTTTGCATGTTTTCATACACGTGGGGCAGATGGGTTTGCATGGGTAGTTTTTACCCATGGTTTTGTGCTGATGGATTTGTATTACCACTTGGTGGTTTTGACCAAGCATTGTGCCTGTAAATACAAGCACTTGGGTATTGTATTTGTGAACAAAACCGATTGAAGAAGCGAGTACAACTGAAGCATAGTTTGAAGAAGTAGGTTGAGCACAGGAGAAATCTCATTTTATTGGTATAGTGAGAGGTGATGTGTTTTTGTTGGGTTTAATAAGAAAAGATTTCAAAAGTAAATTTTGTGTTATTTAAACTTATTTTTAAGTGTCAGTTTAATTTCTGTTGCATTTCAGATTCTGTTAGCATAACTGAACATGGCTTCTAGGTTAAGAAAAGTTCGAAGCTTGACAGTGCATTCATAGTGCCTAATTGATAGTAGTAGAAGCATTACAATATTTTCCAGCATAGGAACAAGTGCCGCATGCCCATTCCCATCTCCATTGCCATACCCACATCTTCTTGTGACTATATTTTTCTATAATATCGCCATACCCTTATTCATTCACCAACAACTGTGCCAGTTCTCATACTCCAACATCTCAAGATGAACAGGTACTGTCCCCTATGAAAAGAAAGTAGCCTATCAGATGGCAATCTAACTAATGGCTGGAAAACAGTAAGTTAGTTGTAATCATAGTTTTACTGGTCTTGGACATTTAAAGATATACAACATTTGCTATAAAAATAAGTCATCTGCTACAATAATAGAAACTAATTCAACTGACCTAAGCCTGCAAGAAAAATAAATACAGAAAAAATAAAATATCTGACCCAAACCCATAGGAAAGTATTTGGAAGGGTTGGGAATCCATCAAGCCTTAGATTTTTTGGGTTGATAATGACTTCCATAATGGATTCTCTATTAATCAATAGTCTATTTTGTGGTCTATACATCTTTCTTTTCAAGACCAACCTCTAGCTAAATCCTACTTGGTATGAGTTTTGAAGTCTTACAAAAGAGGGATAAAAACTCTACTAGATTTGTTCAATAAATTCACAACTTGGCCTAAGACCAAGATGAAAATTTTATTGTCAAATCAAGACTAGTATACTTACCAAAAAAATATTAAATGTCATTCCTCTCCACATTGTTCACAAAATTGGTTTATGAATTTCAAGCCTTGGTGAGGGATTATAAATGGTATTTGGATATACCATTTTTAGCCGATAGTCTATATATACAATGAACTTTGAGACAAAACCTGTCTCACGCCTGTATACAACTTTTTCCTTATCGGTAAACAATTTTATTTCCCACCGGTATACAGCTCTTTCCGCAATATGCACGCTGTCAAAAATAGTAGTCATTTTGTTTAGCTTATCATTGATGAAACAGTTGGAACTTTTATTATAGAGTCATTTTGTATGGTGGTATGCACACCCTCGACAGCTGCAACACGAAAGCTCTTGCCAAGTAGCCCAACTAAGACTCGAGGTTGGAGCCATTATCTTATTACCCTGGGAAGAGAAAAAATTCGTTTAGGTGGGTTTGGGTGGGTATCAATCAAGAACAAAAGAATTTTTCACATGATTCCTTTCTGTCTATTTTATTGGATTGTGGTTGAAATCTTCAAGTGGTGTAATCATCTTGATCCAAGTATTAAGAAAGGAGAATGGACAAGAAAACAAGGAGAGAATCTTGGCGAGATCTCATCTCAAAAATGGCACCAAACGGGCCGTCATTTCTAATCTCCTTTCCGGTAGGTTGCCCACAACTTTTCTTGTTTGTTTTTTGTTTTTTCCCTAAATTCATCTTTCAATATCTGTTCATATTTTTAGAGTATAATATTTCTCGAAAATTTAATCCAGTTTCAAATACCCCGTTAACCGTTTTCTTTTCTACAACAATGGGCATGTGTATACAACACGACACAATTTTGTGCAGAATCTTGAGGTAATTCAAAGGAGAAGATTGCTAAGCTTTGATGGGTTTCAAAGCTGCTATCTCTGTCAATCCATATAATTCCTAGCTGGATTGGTCTCCCAATCACACCTTCTACAGCTGGACTGGTATTACATGCTCGACAATGTGTGGTTTTCCTTGAATCTCACAGGTAACGGATTACTTGGCCCTATCTCTTCCTTAGTGGGAAATCTTTCCTTCCTTTTAAGAGTAGTTGCTCTCAGAAATAATAGCTTCGAGGGCCATATTCTGTATCAGCTTGGAAGGCTATTTCGCTTGAGAAAGCTTAAGTTGTCTTAAAACTATTTGGAAGGTCCCATTCCATCGTCTCTTTACAATCTATCGTTCTATCGTTTAGCAATTTAAATGGAAGCATTTATTCTTTCAAATTTAGAAACCATGGCATTAGGAGCAAACAAATTGACAGGCATTATCCCACCTTCTTTAGGAAACATGTCCTTTTTAATCATCGTGGACTTTAATAGACTCCAAGTTGGTATTCCTGCTGAGTTGGGTATGCTTAGTCACCTAAACTAGCTTAATCTTTGCAGCAACAAATTAATAGGGTCGCTCCCTATTGCCCTTTCAAACTGCACTCATCTCCAAATGTTGCAGCTATCTGAGAACCACTTAAATGGACCAATTCCATGGGAGTTTGGAAGGCTATTAGAGTTGCAAGGAGTTTGGAGGTTGTAGGGAACTCCTTAGGAAGATTTTTAATAGTAGATGAGGGATCCTCAAATCTGCTACACTCGACTTTTGCACGGATTTTGGTGGAAATGGACGTGTCTAAGGAGCTTCCATAAGAGATCCAGATAAAAACCTCAAAAGGTTGTTGGGTACAACCCCTGGATTATGAAGGGGTGCCCTTTAGATACAAAATCTACTATCAAATTGGACACTTGGCTGCTCAATGTGTCAAACACAGAACAAATAAATTTGCTTCTTGGTGGAAAGATGTTGCTCCCCAACACTATACAGTGGAGAAAAAGGAGGAGAAGCAAGTGAGTTCTCAATTGAAAGGTAGGGAAGAGGAGGGTTAGGGTCAGGTACCTAGGGCGTTGGGTCAAGAAGGGAAGGTGTTAATGATTGATTTTAGAAGGGAGGATCAATAACAAACTAGTGAGGTCCAAACTCAGGAAGGGAGTCCGGTTGTGAAAAGGGATAATGCTGGGTCCAATAGATGTGGAAAGGAGGTGAATGTCAAAAATTGGACAGCAACACCAGAGTGTCAGGAGAAAAAAAGGTGTGATGAGGTCATAAGAAAAAAAAGCTGGGAAACAGAAAGTTGATGGACATAGTCAACAAGCAATTGGCAGTTTCAATGGAGTTTTGAAACTTCTAGTCCCCTTGACAAATCTTTGGAATGGCAGAAGGAGGCTGCAAGGGTGGAGGATGGTTGGCAAACTATTAAGGGGAAGAAAGGAAAGAAAGGAAAGAAGGGAACTTTTGCAATGGTCCTCCGGTCTCAGACTAAGGGAAGACCAAATAATGCTTCAAACTTCTGACCTGTTAATAGGTTTTGGGGGCTTATGGTTTTAGGCTATTTTTTAGATTTTTTTGTGGAGCTTTTGTGTTTGATGTAGTGATTCATTGTTTGTAACCCATGGAGTTGATTGTAGTATGGATAGGTGGTAGGGCTAGGGGTTCTTGTAGAGGAGCTTAGAGGTGTTGGAAAGGGGTTTAAAATTGAAGTTGTAGCAAGAATTACTGTGTAATCTTCTATTATTAATAATAAAATTAACAATATTACTGATATAAAAAAGAGGTAAATATAGTGAAGGTAAATCTAGTCATTTACTAAAGACATAACAAATATTTCATATTTGAGAAATATATAATATATAATTAAAAATATTTATTTTAATTTTAAAATCTAAAAATAAAAAAAAAGTAATTAGAAAAACAAATATATGTAAAAATAAATTAAAATATAATAACTCAAATAGCATAGTGCATATACATGGTCAATATTTTGAACCTATAAGAAAAATAAAAATAGTGAAAGAATTTTAAAATTTATGAGAAAATATAATGTTGGTAAATTAACATTTTGTCTTTGATTTCATTAATTTAAAATGCAAATAATACTGACTTAATATTTTTATTAATAACCCTAAATTTTATGATATTTTTATTACATGTGTTCAATATTTTTTAAATTAAACCTAGATTGTATAGAAAGTCAAAACCCTAAAAAAATCTTATTTTTTTTTATAGGTAAATATTTTTTATTGATAACAAAAAAAGAGTTTACATTGTGCCTAGGGCTTCGGGTTAGCTTCTTAGAGAGGTCAACAACACTTTTTTTGCCTTGATTCCCAAGAAGGATAAACCCTCCTCTTTTGATGAATTCGGGTTGATCTCTCTTTGTAATACTCTCTACAAAATTTTGGCGAAGTGATGATGAATAGACTGGAGCCTATAGTCCCTAGTTTGATTTATGAACAGAAAATTGGCTTTGTCCCTAGGCGTTCAATATTTGATGGGGTTATAATAGCCCAAGAAGTGATCCATTCGCTCTAGGTGAGTGGATTCCCAGGAATGTTGGTGAAGTTAGATATTAAGAAGGCATACGACAAGGTGGATTGGAGGTTTTTATGCAAGGTCTTGGAAGCATTCAGATTTGACAAGTTGTGGGTGTTGTGGATTTTCATATGTATCTCCACTTCATGCTACTCTATTTTGATAAATGGTGAACCTGCTGGTTTTTTTTTAACCTTCTCATGGCCTTCGTCAAGGGGACCTGCTCTCTCCCTTCATGTATATCTTGATGGCTGAAGCGTTGGGTCAATGCATTGGTTTTGCCTTGGCACATAATGATTACAAAGGTACTCAGGCGACTAGCAGACTTTCGGTGGTGACACATCAACAGTTTGTGAATGATACATTATGCTTCACCACCCCGAATCAACATGAGGCCTTGGTCTTGAAAGGAATCTTGAAAAATTATGCATCAGCCTCTGGTCAATAGGTAAGTGATTTAAAATCTAAAATTTTCTTTCTAAATACATATCAAAGTTTGGCATTATAGGTGGCAAAGACTTTAAACTTTAAAATTGGTCAGCTTCCAATGACTTACCTGGGTTTCCCATTGGAGAAAGGAGTGAGATTTGGGAAACTATGGGAGCCTATGATAAATAAGTTAAACTGTGGGCTTTCCTTGTGGGATGGGAAGTGGCTCTCTTGGGCAGGAAGAATCGTCATGCTGAAGGTTGTCATCTCGGCCTTGCCTATATATTTGCTCTCATGTTTGGCTATTCCTAGCAGCAAAGCCAACTCCATAAATCAAAGTATGCATAGATTATTTTGGTATGGGTCATCGAATCAGTGTAAATTTTCTCTGATCGCCTGGGAGATAGTTTGCAAGCCAAAATCTAATGGTGGAGATGGGATTCATGATTTGTTGAAATTGAACAAGGTGCTCAGAGCAAAATTGATCTGGGCAATGTACTCTCGAAACCAAGCAAAATGGGCTTGGATACTATAGTACAAGTACCTGGAGGATGATTGTGCTTCAACCATTTTGACCGCATCGAACTTGCCAAATGGTTCTAGAGTGTGGAATTTCATGAAAGCTTGTAGACCAATTATCCAGGATCAACTAACCTGGGACATGCAGAATGGGCTGATGGCAAGGTTCTGAGAGGACTCATGGGGAGGGTCTCCAAGTTTGGACAACAAGTTGGGCTTCACATAAGCCAAGAACATTTTATCCTAGTCTTGGGGGGTTTATGTAAGGGACTAGACATGGAGTCGAGCTTGATGGACAGGGTCCAAGAATTTATCTGGAAGAGTGCATTTCTTGGGGGGATCCCAAGGGAGGAGGAAGTGAGATTATGGGAAGAATTAAAGAACAGATCAGTGGTCATCCGTGTTGGTGAGGATAGGCTGGTATGGGCGGGGTAAGCTTTGGGGAAGTATGTAGTTAAGGACGGGTACAAGGTGCAGCTTGATGAGGAGGCGTTGTCTACGTTTCCTTTGCACCTTTGTTGGGATCGGTCTTTCCTTCCAAAGGCTGGGACCTTCACTTGGGCTACAATCAAAGGTCGAATTTTAACTGTAGATAGATTCAAGAAGATGGGTTATCAAGGACCATCACGATGTGTAATGTGCAGTAGGGCAGAAGAAGATGGAGATCATCTCTTAGAGGAATGTCACTTTGCTCAAGCTTGTTGGAAGTGGCTCTGTGCAAGGTTGGGGTGGTGTGGTGTTTTTCCCAATGACATTCGCTCCTTGTTCGCAGCTTGGCCAATTCTTAGAAAGAACTCGGTGTACCATGAACTTTGGATAATTAGCCCATCGATAGTAGTATGGGAAATTTGGAAGGAGCGCAATAAGAGGTTATTCAAGGATAGTGCTAGAGAATTCTCAGCTTTTATCAACAGATTGAAAGCCTCAATTGTGGAGGTTCTAAATAGTAGGATAATGGCAAAGAACTTGGAGGATTGGGAATTCACAACATGGGATGCAAAGATGAGGCACAGTTGGCATGCAATGGGATTGCCCAAGGCTGGATCACAAAAATTATAAGCGAAGAAGGAATGTCGACAAAATGCAAAATGGTCTCCCCCAAGGAAAGGCTGGCACAAGCTGAATTTTGATTGGGCGTCCTGTGGAAATTCGAGTACCTCTAGAATGGGATGTTGTATCATTGATTACACAAGGGAGGTGGTGGCAAAATTATTTGCCTCACTGCCAGTAGGGACAAACATGGAGGCTGAGCTCAAGGCCCTAATTAGCAGATTAAAGCTATGTAGAAGATTGAATTTGCACAAGGTGGAAATTGAAGGGGACTCGATGGTGGTAGTTCAAGCTTTTAAGGGTGGTTCATTGGTAAACTAGAAGTTGCAACCTCAGATGGACTTGGTGAAAGAGGTGGCCAATGGAGTGACGGAATATACAGTAAGACATGTGTTTAGAGAGGCCAATGGAAGGGCTAACAAATTGGAAAATGATGAGGCCGATGGGCATCGATGACAAGGATAAGACGTGTGGAGGGGGTTTGAGGCTGAGGCCTTTGTCCCTCTCCCACGGCTGTTGGGTGGAGGTCTCGGTTTTGGTGTGGTTGTGGTGGTGCTTTGTGGATGACATAGGTGTATTGGCGACAAGTGGTATGCCTGAAGGCAGTTTTGGCTCAATCTTTGTAATAGTGCAGATACACATAGTAGGGCGGCTGAAATAGGAAACTTTTTTTGCTCGCCTGTGAAATGAATTCTCTAGAAAAATCATTTTTTTTACTATTTGTAAGAATGCAAATATAGTGAAGGTAAATCTAGCATTATGCATTTAATAAACAAATTTAAAAAAAAAGATGTTAACATGACTTTGATTTTTTAATTTTGATTATTTCACTGCACTATTATCTCTTCTACTATCAATTCACTACACTTTCTTTGGATTTATTATTTGTTGTTTTTGCTCTCAAGTTATTCCTTATTTTTTAATTTGAAAAGCGATGCACCTATTCATTCATATATATGTCTTTTAACTTTATAAATATTTTTTATTATTATTGTTTATGTGTGCACTTTTTTAATTATTCTTTATTTCATGTGTCAGCAATTTAATTCTTTAACTAACATTTTTTTGGTAACATGCATTTCACTCCACCTTATACTGCCCCTGTAAATTACGCCTCTCAACAGAATTAAATTAATTTAAAAAAAAAAAAAATCAACCCAAAAGAATAACCATGTTCATTGTAACATACATTGTAATGAATGAAAATGACCTTCAGTATTGAAAGTGGTTGCAAATCTTCTTCATCTTTCCTTTATTGCCCTTCTTTCCTCCTCTTCAAGCTAGAGAAAAACTCAAATGAATGTGTGAGAACAATTTTACTTTTGGTTCATATTTTAAAATACTTAGGTTTTACTTTTGGTTTATATTTTAAGATACTTGGGCTACTTTTGGTTTATATTTCAAGATACTTAAGCTTGCATTAACAGGTGTGAGAAGACTTGTAGGCCCCCATGCTCCTCTTAAATTTGTTTGTTCTTTTTTCTTAACTATTTTAATTTTTTTTAAACATGCGGAATTTTTTGACATCAAAAAAGCCCAGACATCCCCAAGATAGTAGAGGGACATCTTGGCCATCTTGGGGACCACCAAATGTTCAAACAATGCTCCCTAAGATTTTCCTACATCCAAAAAATGTTTTGTGATTTTCCTACAAATTGGAGGCAACCAAGGAATGTCCTATCATCCTACCATTCCATAAACGCTATTGATGATAGGTATGCAAGATTTAGGTACAAGGACAAGGAAGACATACCCATGTAACATTAGGATTATTGTAATACTTAACTATTAAAGCTCAACATATAACTACTTAAATATAATAATTGATGATGTCCATTCAAGAAAAAACTTTCTTCGTGTTTATATATATAGTTATAATTTTGTGATTGTCAATAGTTACTCTCTAACTCTTAGAATCAAAGTTGCATAGACACAAATACGAGAGCAGATTCGAATATACAACTATTTTTCAAAACCCCCTAATATGGATACGATTAGATTTCGATACGATATATATATATATATATATATATATATATAGAATTAATTATTTATTATTGATAGTTAAATTATATTTAATTTAATGTATTGTAATTTTTAATTTTAATTTAAATGTGAAAGTATTTGACTATTTTAAATTTTTTGAATTTTAAATAAATTTTATTATTAAAATCAACTTTAAATATATTACATATTAATAAAATTATAAATATTAATTAATATATATATATATATATATATATATATATATATATTAGTCATTAAAAAAAAAGGAGCAACATTTAAATAAATGAATGTATATTGTTTTATAAATGGCTTCACTGTCGAATTTTCCGGTTCACTTGTCTGGAAGATTAGGGCGTTTCTGAAGATGGCGTCTCATTCTTGGATTCAAGTTTAGGTTTTCAACGATAAATCTGCTAGGAAATTATTCTTCCTTCAAAGACCAGGCTTTCAAGAGTGGTTTCTATTGGCTCCCATAAATGCAATGGCGATGTTAAAGGCTCTTCGACTTTTTTGGGCCTCACGGAGCCTTTTCCAGACTCTGGTGACCCGATTTGGGCAACGGTTATGAACGTCTCTCTATCAGAATCAACAAAAGCCCAAGCCCACAGCGACAAAACCGCGGAATTTGGGAAGCTTATAACGAAAGCGGAAGGTTAGAACGATGGTAGAAGGAACTTGTCCGATGATGGATTTTTCATGCATTTGGAAACAACATAAATTTTCAGAATGACGAATCCAAATAAATTTGGCGCAACTCTAAAATTACCATATTTACCGTATCGTACCCGTATCTGTATCGGGTACGTGGTACGCGTACGAGGGGAGGGGGGTTCACGTATCCTACAACTTTGGTTAGAATCCATCAAATTGAATATACAAGCAGATGATTTCTATTCAAGAAATTAGCATTCATATATTAGCAATTCAGATGAACAAATAATATTTCACCTGTCCGACCTTTTAACCCTTTCATGGCAAATGTTCAACTCCTACAAAGAAATAGGTCATTGCCCCAATTGGAACTTTAAATGACCAACAACAACTGTGAACTCTGAAAATGCAAGCTACAGTAAGACCATGACCAGAAGAGGATAGAACAAAGGATCTGATCTCATCCAGTTTGGTGTTCCTATATAGAATTTCAGTTTAGCATCAAAGCAAGCAATGATGGATAGACTGATGACCGTGTATCCCTTCGTCCATTAGTTTAAAAACCCACCACATAAGAATATAAAAATTTGTGCCACGATTCTTGGTGTCATATTGATATCACCTAACAACATAACAATGCCCGTATAATTCAACTATAGAATGTATACATGTTAGCAGTTATTTTAACCATACATACAGGTCTTGCATTTACTTCAAACTTGTCTTGTTTCTTTATTCATAGGAATAATAATATAATTCGAAAACAACGGAAATGAGCTTGCAACAATGAATATAACTTTAACATGACAGAACTCATTAATGTGGATTTCATAAATGTAACACCTGAAGTCATAAATGCACTAGACATGATTTTTCAAATTTGGCAGAAGTTCATCTGTCAAAGGCAAGTTCCCCTCAGTGATAACTAGTTTCTTGTGTATTATTTGCCCAAATATAAGATTTTGTGGCCACCAAACCAGTCATACAGTCTTGAGTCCATCCAATACCTTCTCTAGCATAATGATCTCAAGTCTCTGATCCTTGGGACTGCCAATGAGTTGATGAAAAAGAAACACATAAAAATAGATAGATTGAAGCCGTCTATTGATTGCAATTTCTGCTTTATGATGCTCTGGAAGCGATGATAGAAATAAGAAGAAAACTTTGGACTTGTTAAGAAATATAATTAAAATACATATGGGATTCTTCTTATGAATCAATAAGCAATAACCTACCTTGAAAGAATCAATCATTAAATAAAGCTTGACATAGCAGAGAACTATCACATCAATTCCAAATGCTGATTCCAAGCTCAACAACTCTGAATTGCTAGTTTCAAAAATGCATTTACAAAATGAAAATATTTATATAATATACAGATGTATAATCTTCTTAATTTATTTTATTCCATTTTGAATTTATTCTTTTCATGGGATCTCTTTTAACCTCATTTTCTTGTTTTTAATATTATCATATATTTTTTTTGGTTTTCTAATACTATCTTATATTTCTTTAAGAATGATGCTTAGTTCCTTTCTCTTTCTTTCTTTTTGCAAGGTTTTTGCATATTGTCACTTTACTTTTGATTTTTTTGTTTATAATGTCATTTAATTGTATTTTGTTTCTATTATATAATATACATAGGTATATTATATAATCATTATTTATACAATACACAGATGTATATTATAGAATCAACTTTATATATATATATATATTGTTTTTCTATTTGTTGATGTCCTCTCTTTCTTTAGTTTTCAATTTTCTTTCCTTTTCTCTTTTATAATGGGTTTTTTAAATTTCTTTCTTACTTTTCTCTCTCATTTTTGCCTCTCATTCTTTAAAAATTTTCAACCAACTCATTGGTTTCTTATCTCTCTCTTCTCGATTTTTGTGTCCTATCCCCTCAACTTCTCACCCCTCTTCCTTTTAAGCAAATTTGGTATGCATCTAACCATCTTTCATCTCCTTTTGCTCTCTATCATCCTGATGATGGATCACTAAGTGTGATTTGAAATGTTGATGAAAAAACTCAAACACAATCAAAATTCAGAAATAATAAATTATAAGCATTATGGATTGTGGAAATCTCATAGCATTAATGTATTTCTTTGTTATGTGCTTTGCTTGATAAATGGGATAATCTTGTAATGCACATTAGTGGTACCACAATTAAGTTAAAACTTGAAGAGGTAGCTACAACTTTGTTATCAAATGAAATGAGGCAGAATTCCATAGAGGGTGTTACAAAGAACTTGTTTGTGAGAAGTCATCTCACAAGAAATGCACAAATAAGTCAAGAGATAGATAATCAAAGTCTAAAGGTAATCTCTTAAAATAATGAGGCAGAATTCCACAAAGGGTGTTACAAAGAACTTGTTTGTGAGAAGTCATCTCACAAGAAATGCACGAATAAGTCAAGAGATAGATAATCAAAGTCTAAAGGTAATCTCTTAAAATATTTCAAGAATTTTTTTAGACTTGTGGTAAATTTGGACATTTTTAAATGCAATACAAGATTAAGACAACTAATAAAATTAAGGAATATGATGATGCCTCTTCAACAAATACAAAGTCCTCCACTAAAGAAGTTGTGGTGTTAACTTTGGAATCATCGAGTACACATTCATGCCATGACACATGGTTGATTGATTTAGGTGTGTCTTTTCATATGATTCCTCATAAGGAGTAGTTTTCTGAATATGAGATAATGGAGATAATGTCTTCTTAGGTGATAACTCAACTCATTAGGTCATTGGTTGTGGTAAGGTCAAAGTGATCTCTAAACATAGAAGGGTTAAATCACTCCTTCAAGTATTTTATATTCTAAGCTTAGTAAGTAATATATTATGTGTGAGTAAGATGAGTGATATGGGAGTATAGTTAGTCTTGAAGAAAAGATAGTTGCAAGATGGTTAGAGAAGAAATGGTGTTGGAAAAAGGAGTCCGTACAGGGACTCTATTCAAGATGGTTGGTTGCAAGCAATATAAGAGATAGATGCTATAGTTCTAGAGTTCCTGAGGCTGAAAATCATTAATTGTCTACCAAAAGAAAACCTATTGGTTGTAAATGGCTGTCTAAGAAGGTATTCAAATCTACAGTCTTCAAGATATTGAGTACATGAGCCATACTATCATGGTGCATACCAAACTAGACATTGTCCATGCAATAGGATCTTTGAGTAGATGCCTGAAGAAGAAAACAAGGTTTAGGAACTCTTCTTGGTACAAGAAAGCTATGGGCATTGCTGCCCTTTGCTGTTAATTTATGTTTCTTGTAGCCACTACCAAAGTATACAACAAGTGGGAGATTGTATGCAAGGTGTTGAACATCTTGCATAGATATTTCAAAAGTTTGTCATTAACGTAAATTTGGGTTGGGCATCACACTTGGAGAGGGAATTTTGAATTCTTCTTATGAAATTAATCTTGTGATTCGGGCCTCCTTTGTAAGAGCAATATGACACAAGAGTTACATTGTAAGGCCATCTATGATGGAGTTACTAAGACGTCTTTGACTCCTATTTTTAGCCCTTTCAAGAGAACCTTGCAATGTAATATTGGACTCATTGTTGCCCCAAAAATAGAGAGTTACACCCTTTATTGTCTTCCACATTTCTAAGGGTACAAGGTTCTTGCATGGGGAGTTGGAATTCAATGAGCCCTTTGCATGTTTTCATACACGTGGGGCAGATGGGTTTGCATGGGTAGTTTTTACCCATGGTTTTGTGCTGATGGCTTTGTATTACCACTTGGTGGTTTCGACCAAGCATTGTGCCTGTAAATACAAGCACTTGGGTATTGTATTTGTGAACAAAACCGATTGAAGAAGCGAGTACAACTGAAGCATAGTTTGAAGAAGTAGGTTGAGCACAGGAGAAATCTCATTTTATTGGTATAGTGAGAGGTGATGTGTTTTTGTTGGGTTTAATAAGAAAAGATTTCAAAAGTAAATTTGTGTTATTTAAACTTATTTTTAAGTGTCAGTTTAATTTCTGTTGCATTTCAGATTCTGTCAGCATAACTGAACATGGCTTCTAGGTTAAGAAAAGTTCTAAGCTTGACAGTGCATTCATAGTGCCTAATTGACAGTAGTAGAAGCATTACAATATTTTCCAGCATAGGAACAAGTGCCGCATGCCCATTCCCATCTCCATTGCCATACCCACATCTTCTTGTGACTATATTTTTCTATAATATCACCATACCCTTATTCATTCACCAACAACTGTGCCAGTTCTCATACTCCAACATCTCAAGATGAACAGGTAATGTCCCCTATGAAAAGAAAGTAGCCTATCAGATGGCAATCTAACTAATGGCTGGAAAACAGTAAGTTAGTTGTAATCATAGTTTTACTGGTCTTGGACATTTAAAGATATACAACATTTGCTATAAAAATAAGTCATCTGCTACAATAATAGAAACTAATTCAACTGACCTAAGCCTGCAAGAAAAATAAATACAGAAAAAATAAAATATCTGACCCAAACCCATAGGAAAGTATTTGGAAGGGGGAATTGCCTTAGATTTTTTGGGTTGATATCCATCAAGCCTTAGATTTTTTGGGTTGATAATGACTTCCATAATGGATTCTCTATTAATCAATAGTCTATTTTGTGGTCTATACATCTTTCTTTTCAAGACCAACCTCTAGCTAAATCCTACTTGGTATGAGTTTTGAAGTCTTACAAAAGAGGGATAAAAACTCTACTAGATTTGTTCAATAAATTCACAACTTGGCCTAAGACCAAGATGAAAATTTTATTGTCAAATCAAGACTAGTATACTTACCAAAAAAATATTAAATGTCATTCCTCTCCACATTGTTCACAAAATTGGTTTATGAATTTCAAGCCTTGGTGAGGGATTATAAATGGTATTTGGATATACCATTTTTAGCCGATAGTCTATATATACAATGAACTTTGAGACAAAACCTGTCTCACGCCTGTATACAACTTTTTCCTTATCGGTAAACAATTTTATTTCCCACCGGTATACAGCTCTTTCCGCAATATGCACGCTGTCAAAAATAGTAGTCATTTTGTTTAGCTTATCATTGATGAAACAGTTGGAACTTTTATTATAGAGTCATTTTGTATGGTGGTATGCACACCCTCGACAGCTGCAACACGAAAGCTCTTGCCAAGTAGCCCAACTAAGACTCGAGGTTGGAGCCATTATCTTATTACCCTGGGAAGAGAAAAAATTCGTTTAGGTGGGTTTGGGTGGGTATCAATCAAGAACAAAAGAATTTTTCACATGATTCCTTTCTGTCTATTTTATTGGATTGTGGTTGAAATCTTCAAGTGGTGTAATCATCTTGATCCAAGTATTAAGAAAGGAGAATGGACAAGAAAACAAGGAGAGAATCTTGGCGAGATCTCATCTCAAAAATGGCACCAAACGGGCCGTCATTTCTAATCTCCTTTCCGGTAGGTTGCCCACAACTTTTCTTGTTTGTTTTTTGTTTTTTCCCTAAATTCATCTTTCAATATCTGTTCATATTTTTAGAGTATAATATTTCTCGAAAATTTAATCCAGTTTCAAATACCCCGTTAACCGTTTTCTTTTCTACAACAATGGGCATGTGTATACAACACGACACAATTTTGTGCAGAATCTTGAGGTAATTCAAAGGAGAAGATTGCTAAGCTTTGATGGGTTTCAAAGCTGCTATCTCTGTCAATCCATATAATTCCTAGCTGGATTGGTCTCCCAATCACACCTTCTACAGCTGGACTGGTATTACATGCTCGACAATGTGTGGTTTTCCTTGAATCTCACAGGTAACGGATTACTTGGCCCTATCTCTTCCTTAGTGGGAAATCTTTCCTTCCTTTTAAGAGTAGTTGCTCTCAGAAATAATAGCTTCGAGGGCCATATTCTGTATCAGCTTGGAAGGCTATTTCGCTTGAGAAAGCTTAAGTTGTCTTAAAACTATTTGGAAGGTCCCATTCCATCGTCTCTTTACAATCTATCGTTCTATCGTTTAGCAATTTAAATGGAAGCATTTAATTTAGTATTCTTTCAAATTTAGAAACCATGGCGTTAGGAGCAAACAAATTAACATGCATTAGCCCACCTTCTTTAGGAAACATGTCCTTTTTAATCATCGTGGACTTTAATAGACTCCAAGTTGGTATTCCTGCTGAGTTGGGTATGCTTAGTCACCTAAACTAGCTTAATCTTTGCAGAAACAAATTAATAGGGCCGCTCCCTATTGCCCTTTCAAATTGCACTCATCTCCAAATGTTGCAGCTATATGAGAACCACTTAAATGGACCAATTCCATGGGAGTTTGGAAGGCTGTTAGAGTTGCAAGGAGTGTATTTGTGGGGAAACCAACTCGTTGGAGAAATACCCAGCTTAGTAGGTAATTGGAGCTACAAGTAATGGATTTGGGTAACAACCAACTGAGCAACAAAATGCGCCTAGAATTTGGGAAAATGCAGCAGCTGAGATGTTTAGTAACCTGACAAACTTGGTGACAGTAAGCCTAGTAGAAAACCAATTCAATGGGACCATTCCATCTACAGTCGGTAAACTCCCAAATCAAAAAGGCAGACATAAATTTTTAGTTCGAAGAGCTCAAGCACAAGAACATCAACAAAGGATTAGGAGGTCCAAAAGAGCTGAGTATTTGAGTTCAATGTTTATGGAAAGATGCCACACTCTTTCTGAAGTGTTTGATAAGGCAGCTCAATGTGATACACCATTAGAGGTGATATTACTTAATGCATTTGCTAGTGCGATAGCTACTGTGAAGAAATAAAATGAACTGTTTGTTTCTTCCCAGCAGAATCAGTTTTGTTTTTTATTCAACAATTTTATCTAAATTGTTGTTGGTGGTGGTTATGCAGATTCCAGATCACTTGACATGTAGAATCACATTGGATATATTAAATGACCCGTAATAACTCCTAGTGGCATAACATATGAAAAATCTTCTCTTCTGGAGCATCTTCAGAAGGTGGTTATTAGAGGTTATTAGTGGTTTAGACAGCCACTTGACTTCTAATAAATGTGGTTGCTGTTGCATTTGTGTTTAGTGTTAACTTCAAACATGCAATTTGTACCAGGTTGGAGAGTTTGATCCAGTTACCTGAGCACCACTGCTAGCCAATCAAATTATACCCAATTTTTCCATCAGAGTAGCTGTAAGGGCTTATCTCAAGGACAATGGTTTGGCATATAGACATGAATAAGAACTCTTTGGGAATAGAAGGATCTTGTATTGTGTAACATAAATGTCTGCCATTTCCAAAGGGTAAGATTTTACCGTTAATTTTTTTTGTCGAAATACAGTTTTGATAGGCATCTAATATATGAAACAAGTTCTGGTCTTGGACAGATATGTTCATTTTTAATTTTCACAAATAAGCAAATGGAAAATAGATATCTGAAAACATAAATTCTGGAAAAAATGTTTTAGAAGCACAGGTGCTATCTGATAATAAATCCTAGCAGGTTGTTTTGAGTTGGAATCTGTTTTGGAAACAAAAAGTATAGAGTGTTATATTTCAGCCTAATCCGGAAGCTATCTGAATAATCTCAGGTAATTTTTCCTTGTGAATTGAAAAATCGAACAGTCCACATTCATCAGGAGTTTGAATTGAAAATATGCATATACAAGATAATTTTTCCATTAAATTATCTGTTTATCAGTGGTTTTGCTATTAGAGTCCCTACCTTGAATAGAGAGAAGGTTCATGAAAATTTGGAAAATTATATCACAGACAGTGGGATCTCAAATAAATTTCCCTATCTGCCTGGTTCTAGAGTGTGTGGTGGTCTTTGATGGGCATATGCAGTGCCTCTGTTCTTTAAAATCTTGGTACCAAATTTTCTCGGTATCCAATGTCATTGAAAGAATGAGTTATCTTATTGTACTTGTAACAGAAAATAATGCAATTTACATTTATACAGATCATCTTTTAGTCCATATTTAAGATATGAGAAGAATATACATTCTGATTCAGATGAAAGGGTAGCAACTATCACATAAACAGTCAATTCCTTTGTATCTTTAATGTTGTCCAAAAAAGTGAAAGAATAAATATTGCTGTTATATAATTTCCTTTTTCCTGTTTCAACTCAACAATGGTATTGAGGGTATAGCTTTAGGAAGAATTCATAGAGCCTTTATATTGTTTGCAGTTAAAACAAAAAAATGACGATGCCAAGCATTGTCTGAAAATACTTCCAACAGTTTCTATTATCATAAAATATGCAAGTTTACAGAAATTAGGCATCAGATAATATTTATTGCAAAAGATCTTGGTTGCACACAAATGGCTATTATGTAGTGAATGAGATGAAATGAAAAGGGAATGCATTAGCTCCAGGAGGGCCTTCCAGTGCATGTAACAGGTCTAAAACGATACTCCTCAAAGAGGAAAGATTTAGATTGGTGAAAGATCTCTATTTAAAGGTTAGTAAAAATTTGGATTATACTTAAGAGTTTTATTTTCTATTTTTGTCCTATCGGTTAAGTAAATGCATGTTACTACATGTTTCCTGAATTAGCATACATATTTATCAGCATCAAAAGCTTGAGATATTGTAAATTATTCTAAACACTTGCTGATTTAGTTTATAGATTTAACAACATGAATAGCTTGAGACATTGCAGTTTGTTCTAAATGTTTGCTGCTTTAGTGTATATATTTATTAGCGCCAAAAGCTTGAGATATTGCAATTTACGTTGGTGACTCTCAATGCAACTGCGGTATTTAGCTGGAGGAAGGCTACTTCTACATCTTTCCTTGGCATTTGACTTTTTCATAAAGATGCGCTCTTCTTTTCAATGGATTTATCCATTGTTTTACTCAAAAGGATTTTGTATGAAATGAATTAGTTATCTTAAAACCCTGAACAATAAGTCATGCACAATTTTTATCAGCTTTATAGGAACTTGTTAAGGCAAAATATCCTATAATGGGTTTGGTTGACATTGAGCTACTGAGTTGAAGGTGGGGCACCTCTGTGGAACATTTCTATTTGAAAAACATTGTTGACATGCTTGATTAATCTTGAAGACAAGTTCATTAAATGGAAAATGCTTCAGTAGTATAGTTTGCTTAGTTTGCAGACTGCTTAGCAAAAATGCTTGCAGGTAAGAATGATGCCTTAGGCATGCTATGCTTTTGTACATAATATATCATCTTTTAACTTTAACTATGAAATTGTCTATTGTTAAGCATCTTTCATGATTTAAAAGAATTGAAGAAATGGATACAAAGTATACATTGCAGTGCACTTTTACCCCTATGTTATTATGAAATTCTTTCTTTGGCAGTTAGATTTTTTTTGGTAATGGTAAAATTTAAGAGTATATTAAGTCAAAATCTGGAGATGATAAAATTAAAATGGCTGTTTTGGCCAATCAAAAAGGCTTGGATTGTTGTCACTTAATTAATAAATTTATTTGTGTAAACATTAATTATAATTGATTATAAATTAATTTTACTTTTTATATTAAAAATAGGATATTATATTAACCTTT
>VDFB02288558.1:0-43491 GCA_007258455.2 Sequoia sempervirens
AGCAAAATCTTCGCAAAAAAAGGATAATTACACAAAAATTCAAACTAATGCATTTAGAGAACAACATCTATTTTGATCACCAATTTATCATAATACGAAGATTACATATGTCATATTAATCTCAAACCAATGGATTATGCAATCATTTTAGGACTCGGCAAGTTTTTAATTAGACTTGACTAAGACTCATTGGGTAATTTGTGGAGATTCGTTGTGTCTACTTGGTGCAATTTCATTTTGGACATGCAAGTAGTAATGAGTTTGGGTGATTCCACAAACCAAGTAGAATCCTTTGTGGGTAGGTTCCTTCAACAGACCAAGTACTTTGTGATAGCCATGTTGCATAGTTTCTTCTACCATATGTCAATGATGGCATCTAGAACCAATATAAGTTTTCCCTCATCATCTAGGGGTGATAGATCAATTGATGGTATAATATGCTAACCAAGTGCCTTTTTGAGGCAAGACACATGGAACACATTGTGAATATAGCTGCTTCTTGGCAACTCCAACACATAGGCCACTTCATCAACTCTCATCAAAACTCTGTATGGTCCATAGAAGTGAGGTTTGAGGTTTTAGCTCCATTTTGCTTAATTGAAGTCTGCCTATAAGGTTGCAGGCATGGAAAGACCATATCTTCAACCTCAAATGATCCTTTGGCGTAGTTCTGATTTGCATAAAGCTTCAATTGATTTTGGGCCTATTTTAAATGATTATAAGTGAGCTCAAAATGTACTGGTTATGTTACACCAAGTCACTAGTTGTTGATATACTGTTTGTGAACATCACATTAGTGAAGGCGAGTGCATTATATTTATATAGTACCATAAATGTGTCATGCCAATGGACATGTGGTAAGTGGTATTATAACAATGCTCTCCAAGATGCAATCACTTAACCTAGATTGTCTACTGATCTGTGACATAGTTCCTCAAGTATTCTTTGATCCACTTATTTACTATTTCTGTTTGGGTTTGATAGTTAGTAATAGGAGTGAGCTTGGTGCCAATCAAATAAAATAACTCCTACCAAAAAGAGCTAAGTAATCTACTAGCCTTGTTGCTAACAATGGTCTTAGGAAAGCCATGTAGCTGGAAAACCTCTTTGAAAAACAAGTCAGCTACCTGTTGTGCTTTGACCTCAGTAGGGATGGCAAAGAAATGTATTCACTATAACAAAAATGTAACCCTTGTCATTTACCTAAGGAAGGTCTATAATGAATCCATGGATGTAATTTCTTGTTTTTGGTTGGGAATGGGCAAAGACTTTAGTAAACTTGCTGGAAAAGTATGCTTTACTTTTATTGTAATGACCCTTAATTAATTATGAGTCCTATTAACACAAATTGCAAATAACAAAAGGAAAAAAAATCAAATTCTAAATTAATTATGCTAATTAAATCAATTATTCTAAGATTTTAAAGTTTGCTTCATTATTCTTTTATTTTTACTTATGATCATCACCCATCACCTTGTTGAAGTTGCTCGTCTTTCAATCAGGGGTACGGTTAAGTAGGGTGGCTGCAATGGGGCGCCCATAGAGTTGCTCTCCCAAGCCCAAAGGCAGCTACTGTAGGCCCCCTTGGCCCACAATGGCAGACCCTCAGTCATCATCGTGAGTTGGCGTACTTGGGTGAGTCTCTAGCACCTGTTATCCCTATTTGCACCACTCACCTGCCATCCCTTAAGATTGATAAAGGAACTTTAAACAAGGAAATGATAATGCCATTCATTACCATAATGGGACTAATATTGTTTTCCCAAATAAATTCACAGTTTTATGCTAATTTAGGCATGCATCAAAGGGTTGATCATTTAAGCAAGAATTAGTTGGTAACCACGCATTATCTACACACTGTGATATATATATTTTTGCAGAGTGATATGTGCAATCCGGCACCCGCCTAGAGATAACATTCAGTGTTTTATATACTTTCTAAATTGAATACATAAAATCATAGGCTCATACTTGCAAGTCCTGGAGTCTTACCTCTATCGCAATCCAGCTTACAAAGACTTTTTCCTTTCCTGTTCGTAATCTCCTACTTCATCCACACCATACCCTAATGCAGAAGACAAACATTAAATATAGTTCCAACCAAAGAGAGGTCGTGTCCCTTAACCTCCACACTGCAACCCTTCGGCTATTGACCGACTCAAAACTTGAATTCGCTGCGTCGTTTTGCTCAAGTGACTCAGTTTATGAACAATTCTTAATATGCGTTTATTAAGAGTTGGAGGCCTGACGCAAACTGAGGTTTATTTAACTTACAAATCCTACCCTCGAATTTTTATTGCGTTTCACTGAAATAATTCGTAAGTCATTTTAAATATGCGAATACTATCTAGGTAACTTATATAAAATAACATCTTAGTGTAAAGATATCAATTTTGACGTGGGCTCTCAAAGGAAGATTTACTTAGCCAAGGAATTATTATTATTTTTATTTTATTTTTAGAACTCCAAATATTATTTGCTTACACTTTTGTTTAGTATTCCAAAGTTGACCTTGTTATAAGAAAGATATTTGTCATTTTTCAATATTAAAGCATTTAATTATTATATAGTTAATAATCAATATTATTACATTTAATCCTGACAACTTGGGAGGGTTATGACATTATTCTGTTGGCAAGTAGTGCCCTCCTCAAGAATACTTGAGAACATCCTCCTTGAGGCCATTCCAAGAAAATCTCTCTCTCCATTGTCTATAGGTCTTGTAGGAGCCAGGGTGATTGGCCATAGGTGCATCATGCAAAGTCCTCGAAATTTCCTCCTCCATCTTGGACTTGGATACAAGGAAAATTCTGTTCTTATACAAGATAAGACCATCTACTATTAGATACTTGTCATCCTTAACACTTGCATCTAAAATATTAGTAGCAAAAGTGTTCTTAGCATATTTTTCCATGATAGAAGCTTTCCAATCAGCAGCGATAGCAGAAATGGAGTAGGAAGTAGGTATCAACAGCCACATTCTTTTTACCCTTCACATATTCTATGCCGAAATTATAAGCTTGAAGCTACTTAACCCACTTTTGTTGCCCATCATTCAAACCACGCTGACCAAAAAGGAATTTTGAACTATTGTGACATGTGCTTATCACAAATCTGCCATAACTAAGTATTGCCTAAATTTAGCCAAAGCATGCATAGTAGGAAGCATTTCCTTGTCATAAATAGAAAATGCCCTTTCTGAAGCTTTCAGTTTGATTCTCTCAAATGCTGTGGGATGACTTTTTTGCATTAACACAACTTCAATCCCCTCACTTAAAGCATCATATTCTATAACAAATGGTTGGGATTGGCACATATAGGGCATGATCCCATTGCTGTCTTAAGCTTCTTGAGCTGTGTCATTCCATAAGAAGGCTTCCTACTTGATATTAGTCAAGGGTAGTGCCAGCGGTGAGAAACCCTTATTGAATCTCCAATAGTAATTGCATAGGCCAAAGAAGCATCTCAAATGAGTCTATGTTGTAGCAGTTTGCTAGTTTTGAATGGCTTGTATCTTTTGTTGATCCACTTCAATACCTTGAGCATAAATGTTGTGACCCAAGTATAGAATATTTGTAATTTTGAAATGACACTTGGATGCAAAGAGGGCTTGTTGTTGCAATATCCCAAGGAGTGTATCCAAGTGTTCAAAGTGATCTTTCCAAGTTTTAGTATAGATCAATGTAACATTAAATAATATCAGAACATTTTTCTCAATTGGGTACCAAATACCTCATTCATAGCTGATTGAAAAGTAGCTAGAGCAATTTTTAACCCAAATGGCATGACTAAGGACTTGTAGTGCTTGCAATGGCACCTAAAGGCTGACTTGTGCTTGTCATCATCACACACACAGATCTAATGGTAGCCAGATCTCAAGTCAAAGTTTGAAAAGTAGACAACTCCATGCAATTCATCAATAAGCTCATTGATTGTGGGAATGGGATATTTATTCTTGATTGCCTTCTTGCTCAAGACCTAATAATCTGTACACATCCTTGTTATACCATACCTTTTTCTTACAAATATCATTGATGATGCAAATTGACTAGATGTAGGTTTGAGGTGACCTGTGACCCGTCTCCAACAATTTGTTTATTGTCTTTACATCTATGGATGGTGATTGTGGATGGTCATGATGGGCTTAGAATCTTGTGTCAATTCTATGATCTATTGGAATCCCTATCCAATGGCAGAATTGGAGGCTTATCTTTGAACACAATAATGTGCTTGTCCAAAATAGTCTAAATATCTATGTGATAAGTGCGGTGCTTACCCAAAGGTGAAGTAGTAGGCATGCCTTTTATCATAAAGCAACTGGCTGCCCATGAGACTTGCCCCTTATGGAAAGTCCTTTCCATACTCTTAGTTGTCACCACTTGAGGTGACCCATCGAGTATGCCCCTAAGTACTATATTTTTCCCTTGAGATTTGAACTTTAGTCCTATGGACTAATGATTTTAGGAAAATTCCCCAAGAGAATGCAACCATTGTATACCTTAGAACCATGTGTGCTTCCCCTAGTTCCTAAACATAGAAATCATCATATACATTTTAATCACCAAAGAATAAGTTGAGCTATCAAATTACCTTGATGCATGGAATAGTGAAACCATCAGTGACAGTGACATTGAACCTTGAGAAGTCCTCCACCTTCAGTCTCCTTTTAGTCACAATGCCTTTATTAATGAAATTGTGGATGATACTTAGCTCACTTGGTCTTGGCTGCCGCTTTGGTTGTGGGTTTGATTCATAATTTTTCTGTAGCATGGATGAGGGTCCATTACGCACCACCTAAGAGGTTATAGGGGGGCTCGCCCTTTAAAGAGAAATGCTTTGGGTCATTGGGCTAAACTCTCAATTCCTCTAGTTAAAAAAAATAAAAATTTGTGGGTAGGCCCACTAACAATAAGCACAGTAATCCAATATCTGGATAACTCTCCAAGAAATCCTGAATGGGTGAGACCATGATACTCTTGAAAGAGCTGCAAGTGTCCCTTTGCTAGTGCAGGTATTATCTTCAACCAGTTGCTCAGGTTTATGCCCACAATTGACTCTTCTATTGCATGTTGCTGTTTTGGTTCATTGATCTCATTAATCTCCTTTTCATCAAAAATTACTTCAATGTGATGGACTTGGCCCTTGCCACAGCATCTATGACTAGGCTCCCAATGCTCTGTTCACAAAAAGCATAACTGTTTTCTTCGAAGCTCATTTCTAGTCAGCTCATCAATCTTTTTTGCCACAAAGGGCTGAGGTATAGGTTTTTGAGGGGTATGAACTAAATGATCCTTTCTGAAAATTACCTTTTTGTTGTCCGGTATTGATGCTTTAGGCTAAGGTGAAATTTTGGTCCTTAGTACAAATGGCTCAAGTGTCAAAGCCCTGCTAATAGCCTCTTGTAGTGATGGGGGTGCAAAGGCCTAATAAAGAGAAAAGTAATTCTGTTTTCTAATACATCAAGTACCATGGCCCCAACTTCCTGAAATTAAATAACATACGAGTCCACTGAGGTCTACTTTCTGATTCTAACAAGCTCCTTGAAGTGCTCATCCTCATCATTCCACTCAAAGTGGTCTAACAATCTTGGCTGAAATCATCAAAACTATGCACAACACTATGCCTTTATATGACCAAACCATGGTGCCACTAGTCAAGGCAACACCCTCAATAGGGACAAGTAGGCGTGCAACTTCTGCGACCATGCTTGAGTGGATATTTTGTTGCTGCCATCAAAAGTAGGAGCATTTAAAATTTAAAATTATTCACCTTTCTTTGCAGATCACTCCTTTCATCATTTTGGCTGCTACTATGGGCTCTACCATCCCGATCTTCTTCCCAAGTATCTCCAAGTAGTTGACAGAAGTTACTGTAGCCTTGAAATTGTCCAATTCCTTTTGATGCTCCATAAAAGCGTGTCTAACTCGCTTGATGTAAATGTCACAGCATCTGATTTTCATTCCTTTGTATAAACATGGGCTTAGTAGGTTGTTGAAGGAGACTTATTTGACTAAACACTGGTCAGTCATGTGAGCTGAACTTACCTCTCTCAAAAATGCTTTAGTGTGCTTCAGATTTTGCATGTTACTTTGAAGATGTAACATTTGTGCCATGGCTCTGCTATTCCTTCTTGTCCCTTTGAATTCCCACCAAGCTATCTTGAAAATTGTTGAAATAGATCTGCACTTTCATCTTCTGTCATTTTTTTCTGTTTTCTTTCCATGATTCACAGGCTGGCAGGAAACTTAGGTTTGATACCACTAAGATGACCTTTACAAATGTTTTATAAATTATTCACCTCTATCACCGCACTGAAGCTGTATTTTTATCGATAAAATATGCTGGATTATGTCAATGGATAATAACATTCAATTTTTCTGCAATAGCATGCAACCACATGCAAATGACCTGCAATAACATACAAGCAATTCCTCAAATTTGATCTAATGTTTGCTGTATACTAATGTTCCAATGCACAAATCAACTTGCCAAAAGAAAAGAGAATAGATTCTACACAAATGCAATCCTTGAATGAGACTGCCAATCAGAAACCAAAGAGGTTTCATTCTCGGATTTTTAGATTCGAGTATTTTCATCCTTAAATCAACAGCTGAACACTATGGCAATAAAATATGAAAAATGAGACTATCGTAATGGCCAAACACCTCAATTTATAGCACAAAGGAGGTCTCAAATCTCAATGCCCTCACAAGTTGTCTTCAGTCTCAAAATAGCAAATGCTATTCAAGTCAAAATTGCACCTCAAAATTAGTGCCCCTCTTTGGTCATCATAACATCTTAAAAGTCAACTTGTAACTCCCTCATAATGCTCTGTCATTTAATTAAATGGAGTCTGTCATAACTTCTGTTTATGCAAATCCAAAGTCAATATCTAGAGACACTAAAAATTAAATATTATTTTATTTCTTATTTTGCCTATTTTCCAAATCATGGCCCCTTTATTCAGATTATTTCTTCAGCCAACCAGGAAATAATGGGTTCATAGGTTGACACATGATGAATTGATCAAAAGAGGACATTACAATGGGAAACCCGAAACACCCTCCTAGGACAGGGGATGCATCCTTGGAGTATGTAGGTGTTAATGGGTTATAGCTTCGGTCAGATATAAATGATGATTGCTAAATAGCATCATCATCATTTGTATGTGATCGAATTTAATCCTTAAATATATTTCTGGAAAATAAATAAAATCAAATTTATAAGCATGCATAAATTCGATATAACAAATGGTGTTCAAATTCTGCATTGAATAGACTCATATAAATATCTGTCATGTTTGAAGGCTTATTTATATTAATTTTGTTAACCGAGTGTTAGTCGGTTTTCTTTGAGACTCACGCGCTCAAAGGGACACGTCCTCTCATGAGATGCATCCCTTAGAGGCGAGTCTCCAAAAGGTATTTAACTTTGTTCTTTCATTGATATGCAGTCATCAAAATCACTAATTGTCTGCAATCAGCACATTTAGTAAAATAAAATCTGGAAATCGAAAATCTGACTTAGAATTTTTGGTAGAATTCTTACAATTAGAATCTCTTTAGAACCCTTAGTCTCTCAATTTGATAGAAGATTTGATTACATTTACATGGTATCAGAGCCACGTTGTGTGAATCCAAATCAAATCTAGATTTCAGATTGCTCTAGAAAATCCGTATTTCCTACAAATCGAATTCACTTCACATTCTTCATAATGTCAAGTATGATCAGATTTGAAGATCATCTTGCAGGGGCAAACAACTTCACATCATGGAAATTTAGAACAATGATGATTCTTAGAGAGAATAAACTAGACTTACTTGTGAAAGAAAATAAAAGGGAACCAGAGGCTGAACCTGAGAAAACTCAATGGATTGAAAACAATGAAAAGGCCATGAAAATCCTAGTAGATGCAGTTAGGGATCATATAGTGCCTATCCTAGCAAAACATGAAACTGCATACCATATGTACAAATCTCTTGAGAGTACCTATGAGATCAACAACACCTGCAGGACTCTTGCATTAAAAAGGCAAATCAACAATGCTCAAATAAACAAAGGAGAGTCCATTAATGCATACTTCATGAGGATTATTGAACTAAGGGATCAATTATCCACTATTGGATATCAAAGAGTTAACTCTAATTAACTCTAATTGCACTAGGAGGCCTACCAAACTCATGGGAGTCATTTGTTCAAGGAATAAGTGCGAGATCTAAACTCCCTAAGTTTGACAGGCTAAGAACTGACTACCTTCAAGAAGAAACAAGACTTTCCACAAAAGAGAATAAACAGAAACACATAGATGAAGACATTCATGTTCTCCACACAACATCTAATAAGAGGAGTAAGAAAAACTCCTACAAGAGAGGATCTTTTAAAAGAAAGAGAAGTTCCAATGGAAAGGAATCTTATAAGAAGAAAGATATCTCTCAAGTACAATGCTTTAGATGTGATCAGTATGGCCACTATGCAATGAAATGCCCTGATAGAACTAAACAACAAGCATCCTTTGCTAAAGTAGGAAAGTCAAACCTAGATCATGAATCTGAGAACTTTGTGTTCTATACAGCCCTTTCTAGTCAAGTATCTGACAACACTCAAAATTGGGTAATTGATAGTGGTTCCTCCAGACACATCACAGGGTTCAGAGAACACTTGGACTCTATGACTGAAAAGTCTGATGAAGAAGTAACCATCGGGGATGATTCTGCATACCCTGTAAAAGGGGTTGGAACGTGTTCCATCAAGTTGAAATCTGGGGTTTCTCTGCAACTCACTGGAGTCTTATTTGTACCTGGAATAAAGAGAAATCTTATATCCATCTCTGCCCTTGAAGACAATGGTTATAGAGTTACATTTATGGATGGGAAAGTTCTAGTATGGCCTAAGAACTCATCTATCAAGAAAGCTCTAACCATAGGCATAAGACAAGGGTACCTTTACAAACTATACATTGAGGTTAAACAAGCCCTTACAATGTTACCCTTGACATTGTTGATACAAATGAAATTTGGCATAGAAGATTAGGACACCTTCATTTTCGTGCCCTACCTTCTATGGAAAAACTTGTTACAGGCTTACCCAAGCTAAAACCATCTCATGAGGGAACTTGTAAAGGTTGTGCCCTAGGAAAGAATACAAAGGGATCCTTTCAGAATAGCCCGAGTAAAGCCCTTAATGTGTTAGAACTGGTTCACTTTGATTTATGTGGACCCATGTCTGTACCTTCTAAAGCAGGATTTCTCTACTATGTCATATTTGTAGATGACTTCTCTAGGAAAACCTGGATCTATTTCCTTAAGTGTAAAGAGTCAATAGAAATCCTTAAAAGGTTCAAAGAGTTCAAAGCCCTTACTGAAAACTTCTCTAGAAAGAAAATAAAAACCTTAAGGACAGACGATGGGAAAGAATACACCTCTGAGATTTTTAAGGAATTCTGCATGAGTGTTGGAATTAAGAGAGAGTTCACAGTTGAATACAACCCTAACAAAATGGGGTTGCTGAAAGAAAAAATAGAACCATTGTAGAAGCTGCTAAGGCAATGCTACTTGACCAAAACATTGAAACTTCTTTCTGGGCAGAAGCCTCTAGGACTGTTGTCTATATCCAAAATAGATGTCCTCATTCTCATCTTGATAACAAAACTCCTGAAGAAGCCTTTACCGGCATAAAACCTGACATTAGTCATTTTAGGATTTTTGGCTATCCTGTCTATATACATGTGCCCAAAGAGAAGAGATTCAAACTAGAACCTTTTGGAAAGAAGGGAGTATTTGTGGGTTATACTGAAACCTCCAAAGCCTACAGGATATTCATACCCGGGCAGAAATAAATTGAATTGAGCAGAGATGTCATCTTTGAAGAAGACATTGCATTCAAGAGGGCAAGAAGTTCTAGTGAGACAGAAACCTATTCCCCTAGAGTACCTGAAATGGAACCTGCTCTTGAGATTCAGAGGGAGCATCATGATGAAATGCCACATGAACTTCCTTCTACTTCAAATGAGAATACAAATGACAATGACAGAAAAAGACCACTTTGGGCCAAGAAAATGATCAAAGAAGCAGAGGATCATGTAGCACCCAAAGGAATGTTCAGGGAGAGTAAAAGACCCAAATGTTTCTCTAGCTATGTTGCTCTAATGAACAACATCATAAACTCAGAACTTGTCAGTGTTACAGAAGCTTTCCGACATCAAGCATGGAAGGATGCAATGACAGAGGAATATTAGTCTATTCTAAAGAATGATGTATGGGATATAGTGCCTAGGCCGAAAGAGAAATCTGTTGTCTCTTCCAAATGGCTCTTCAAAATCAAGCATGCTGTTGATGGCAGTATAGAAAAACATAAAGCATGTTTTGTGGCAAGAGGTTTTTCTCAAAAGGAAGGCATTGATTATGAAGAAACATTTGCACCTGTTCTGCTGGCGAACATCGGCGAGGACTATGTTAGCCATTTGCAGCAACTAGCAGCTGAAAGATCCATCAAATGGATGTGAAAATTTCCTTCCTAAATGGAACCATTGAAAAGGAAGTCTATTTGGAACATCTTGAAGGTTTTGTGATACATAAACCTAACTCACATGTATGCAGACTAAAGAAAGCCCTCTATGGACTACACAGCCTGTGGTCCGGGTATTATAATTAGCCATTCTTCAGATTAGATTTCAAGAATGATTGACTCCAATCTCTACTTCAAAGTAATCAAAGGTGATATACACAATTATTTTATGTTGACACCAATGATAATGTGGAGAAGATCACCCTCATTGTCAAGGAAGGATCTAATTCTAATTTGACATGAAAAGACTTGGGGTGATTTCTTCCAGTTTAGAAATATGGCAAAATCGAGGAGAATATACTAAACCATGTGTGAAGTATACTCATTGAGATTTCCAAAGAGATTTGAATGTTGGACCAGGACTCCATTGAGCGTGAATCAAGTGTGCGAGATCCAACCCTTTGGTGGATGATTGGATCCTTGATGTATCTGGTCAACACGGACTGATATTTGATGCAGTGAATGTTCTCGGCCAATTCATGTGTGAGCCAAAGGAAATTCACTTAATGGCTGTGAAACATATTTTGAGATATCTTCAAGGCACTATTGGATATGGTCTTCTTTACAAGAATGATCAACTAGATCTTCATGGGTACTCTGATTCAGATTGGGCTGGAAGTGTAACCGATCGGAAAAGCACATCAGGATGTTGCTTCAGTTTAGGATCAGCTATGAGCCTGGATTTGCAGAAAACAATCTTCAATTGCACAGAGCTCAACAGAAGCTGAATACATTGCAGCCTCAATGGGAGCAAGAGAAGCAGTTTGGCTTTGTAAATTGCTTGTGGGACTCTTTGGTGAGCCCTTGAATCCTACAATTATTCATTGTGATAATCAGAGTTGTATCAAACTCTCTATAAATCCTGTCTTTCATGATAGATCTAAGCATATTGAGATCCCCTATCATTATGTAAGAGATATGGTGGAAAGGAAAGTGATTCAGTTGGAGTATATTAGTACAAATGATCAAACTGCAGACATTCTCACCAAGCCTCTCTCTCGAATCAAGATAGAGCACTTCAGGAAGAAACTTGGTATGGTTGAAATGTAATTTGTTATTTATGTTTGAAATACAAATTGTTTATAAATTGTACTAATATATAAAGATGTTTAATGTGTAAACTCTTTGTCATGTGTGTGACTCCATGACTTTATGGGCCTACTCTATGTACATTATTGAAAGGTGACGATCTTTCTAATAATGAACACTTGTATTTGACATTGTAAAGTGACGACTCTACAATGATAAACTATCATGATAGATATCATGTGACTTGATATCTGTGGACATGTCATGATAGTATCTCTTGGACACTTTGATGGATATCATGGGACTTGATATCATCTGAAGATCATTGTGATCCTCAAGAGATAATCATGGTGGATATTTATATCCGTGGATATGCCATGAATTATGGTAGACATCATGTGACTTGATGTCAGTGCACATACCATAATGAAGATGTGTTATGAAGAATGTCACGTGACTTGACAACTTTGAGAAAACATATCATATCTTCGATATCACGTGTGAAGGTGATATCTCCACTTATTTGATTTGAAATATCTTCCCTAGCTAAGAGGGAGTGTTAATGGGATATAGCTTCGGTCAGATATAAATGATGATTGCTAAATAGCATCATCATCATTTGTATGTGATCAAATTTAATCCTTAAATATATTTCTGGAAAATAAATAAAATCGAATTTATATGCATGCATAAATTCGATATAACAAATGGTGTTCAAATTCTGCATTGAATAGACTCATATAAATATCTGTAATGTTTGAAGGCTTATTTATATTAATCTTGTTAACCGAGTGTTAGTCGGTTTTCTTTGAGACTCACGCGCTCAAAGGGACACGTCCTCTCATGAGACGCATCCCTTAGAGGTGAGTCTCCAAAAGGTATTTAACTTTGTTCTTTCATTGATATGCAGTCATTGAAATCATTAATGTTCTGCAATCAGCACATTCAGTAAAATAAAATCTGGAAATCGAAAATCTGACTTAGAATTTTTGGTAGAATTCTTACAATTAGAATCTCTTTAGAACCCTTAGTCTCTCAATTTGATAGAAAATTTGATTACATTTACAGTAGGCCTTACCCCATCTTGCTCCATTTTTTGGTACTTTGCACTCTATAATAAGGCTAGGTATCAGTGACCAGAATATTTGAGTTCCTTGTGTTTACTTATTTTTCTCTACGACTGGTCTTATTATAGGCTCCTTGGCTGTCCAGGTTCTATTCTAAGAAGTATTTCAATTAAAATATGTTTGCTTGCTTCTTTGGGGATCGCTTTGATTTATGTTCTCCGGTAAATTTGTACTCGAATAGAAATAAACATAAATTCTTGTTTGTTTTCTGCTAGTATTTTGGGAACGGCACCAGTAAAACTGAAAATCAATTAGTAGTTGGCTGGATCTAGACCGTTTGTGACCCTAACCTTGATCTTTTCCTGAATTTATTTGATTCTATTAGATCATAAAGCTGGCTTTTATTTTGCTGCTGTTTTGACCGTGGAAGATTCTTTTCACTACGACTCATAAAGGATATCTACTTTTTAGGATATGAACTTTATTTTGAGGTGGATTGGCAAATCCCATTTTACTCCTGAGCTTGATCATGAGGTTGAAAGTTGACACTAATACAAAATTTGAGAAATCAGCCCCCTCTAGTGGATCTCTAATAGTAATAGTTACCTTGTAGGCATGCTAGCCAGGTTGGGATCTAAAAAGTTCCCTACACCTATATAATTATATAATGTGCTGATTTTCATAAGATGTAAATTTTTATAGTTTTCTTAATTCCCAAGCCTATCAAACTTTTTTCTGAAAGCACCAGTTTGTGCCAAATTCCTCTCTTCTTGAATCTACATAGTTTTGTGAACGTACTTAGTATGCCAATCACACTTCTCTTAATATGTTCTGTGCTTTGGGATGTATGTTGCTACCTTTTTGCAGATAGCTCACTTATACAGTTTGATAGAGATTTAGGTTCTACACTGTTAATTTTACATTGGCTCGAGTGTTTGTGATTTGACTTGTGGATTTTTAAATCATACGTTATTGCACAAAAAGGAAAGTTGCTTGACATTTAAATTTTTTTCCTGCAAAGATAATTCATTCTCTTGCCTTGTTTCAGGTGTGATGAGAGGATTCAGAAGATACAAACAATAAAAATGCATGATGGGGTATTTATATGCGGGGCTCCACACTGTTGGCGGTCATTTCTGAAGAGATATGATTTTGAGCAACACTTAAAAGTGGCACATTTAGACTTATTGCAAACAGTGGCCGAAAAAGAAGAGGTGCATCAGAAGGACAATAAACCAATATTTCCAGACACTCAGAATAAACAACCACATGCAGAGTTTCAAGAACTTAGTCGCTCTGCATCGGCGCCTTTGCTTCAAGCTTCTCAACAATCACGTCTGACATCGGAATCTCCATTGCTATTGTCTAAACAGAAGAGTTTCCCAATCACCCCAGGTACATCTCTACCTGAAAGGCAACTTCAAGATGTTCAGTCTACAGGATTGGCAGTGTCACCAGCATCATCCCTGCTAGAAAAGTCACCTCAGTTCATTCAGTCTAGAGGGTTGCCACTGTCACAGGCAGTATCTCCACTTGAAAAGCAGTCTCAACAGAATCAATCTCAAGGGTCAATTTTGGGAGGTATGTGCCAAGATCAACAACAATCAGAGCATTGTAATAATCAAGTAAATACTAGTGCTGTCTCACAGCAGCAGGGTCAAGTTTCGGAAAAGCATCCCAGTCAGTCTCTTCAAGATAGTTATCAAAAACAACCCCAAGGTGAAATACACCAAATGCATTCTGAAACACATCAAGTTCCTCATTTGGGAAATCAGTTTTCTCAACAGCAAGAAAAACAACAAACTGATGGATTTCATCAATATAATCTACCATACCAAACATTCCTGCAAAGGCCTCCACCACCTCCACCTGCAAATCCACCTTTTCCAAATTACGTGTTTTCACACTCATATCCTATTCCACTAGAAGGGCAGCTTCAGCAGTTGAATCCTCATTTTGATCCAAGATTTGCTCCTGCTATGGATGAAGTGACATTTCAAGCTAGCATGCAGGAAAACAATCAAAAAATTCCTATGCAAACTCCAGTTATTCCCCAGACACAAGATAATTACCACATAGGACATATAGCAGGAATTTCAGTCTTGGCTCACGAGGGGACATCAACAATTCCAGGACCAAAGGAAGGATATATACATCAAGAAATGGTAGTCCCCTTTTCTCATGTGCAGAGTGATTTGGGGCAGGTACCGCCAGGTATGCCATTGCAACTGCCTCCACAAGGGACAGACATGGGTTTTAATCAGTCTATGCGCTACCAAGATGGTAGTCATGCTCCAGAAATGCCTCCATTACCAAAGCATACAAAGTATCAGAACAACCCTGTGCAAGGAGAGATTGCAGCAGACTATGGATTGAATGGTGGGAGAACAAATTTTGGAGGTCATGGCTATGGAAGCTGGCCAAGTCCTCAAGGTCATGCATAAAATTATACTAAACATGTTTCTTTTTGGGCCCACTCATGTACTTTGCTCCTAATATCTTCTGATTAATAAAGTGCCATAGTACTTGATTTTGGGTCAAATATTGAACTAATCTGCTGATTTCCTTCTGTCCTTAAATTATACTTCTATCATCTATGCATTGTTGCACATATATGTATATAGCCACAGAGAAAGAACACACAAGTAAACAGTATAAAACATGATAAGTCCAAAGCAAACCAGATCACATAAAAAATGGATAGCAGCATGAAGCAGATAAAAATCCTTAAAAAATGATCCCATGCAGTGGCAGAATTTTGAGAAATGTGAAACATTTTGCTTCTATTTCTTGTGCAGCAATTTCCTTTTCATGTTCTTAAAATTTTTTTTGTGTAGGTGTCTTATGGTTGGAATTTCCTACGTTCTATAATTGATGTGCTTCCAACCTTACCTGTTCTATAGACGGATACATATATGTGTTACATACATGGGCTGCATTCAAGCCATAGCCAATTCAAACATGTATTAGATTTAGTGAAAACCTACATGGAGGATTTCTGCAGTGTATGGAACTCTTGATACATGTTTATCAAGCTGAAATCTTCTTGGCCTAATGGTAATAATGAAGCTTTTATTTTCATTCTGTCATCCACCTTTAGTACAACACTAGCTCAGAAGAATTCAGTGAGAAGATCTGGCATTGTGTGAAAGAGTACTGGTATAATTTACTAACAAAAATCCATCATGAGCGATTTTTTTGTTTTTTGCATTGTTACTCTTCTTTTGAAACATTTATTCTTAGGATTTGTTCATAGCTAACAAAACTCTTGGATCTGAATCTAGATAGGCATTTCTCTAAGTCTGGGTCAGGTTTCTGAACTAGAAATTTTGCACTTTTGAGGCTGAGCACATTGTTTCTTCTATAGTTAAGTGATGCTGTTATTTAATTAATTTCGTTAGTTGGCAACTGATCCCATGTCCAATTTACCAAAGGCTGTTATAACTAACAAGGGTGAAGGCATAATTGCAAGCAGTGTGTGGATATCCACAATTTGCAGCCACCATACAATTCCACGCTCTAATGGATTGTATAGAATCTATGATAAAATATTAGAGTATTGCAGAAGTTAACTGTAGTTAAATCATGCTATATTTGGTGGGCTGTTGCAAGTTGCAACCACCATGAGCATATTGTTATTTGTTTATTGATGTGTTTGTTATTAGGTTGCTGGCTGCGTGGGTGTCATCAGCTGTGAACTTTAAAGCTGCTGTTGATAATTTTTGTTAGCCATGGAGGAGAATCCATCTCTGGATGGCTGTTGTGGTTAAAAGAGCTAAGTGATCATTTGTCAACAATAAGAAACCAGTGGATGATAAAGATATGATAGCTTTGGTCTTATGGAGCTTAGCATCATCCTAAAGATTATTTGTTGAATCCTTACATTTGGTTGTGGACATTTGGACACTCAACTTACAGAAGTTTTAAAGCCTCTTTTACAAAAGTAGTGGAGGACGGACCAAAGGGGAGGGACAACTTAAATAAAGAACGTGTTTTCATTGCAAAGGAAAAAGGCAAAATCAAGTAGAACACTAGCGAGCAATTATATGATTCCTTTGTGAAAGGTAATGCATCTTACAAATCAAAAGCGATAATGTTTTTTCGTGCAAGAAGCTTGGAATAATTTAGCTCGGCAAATGGGATCAAAGCAAGTAAATGTTGTTGAGATTGACTAACATTTTGCATTCAATGCAACTAAGGTACAATCAACTAAGTCCACGGCTTGGGTGGGGGTGTTTAAACATTATAAGTGTTGCAGAGATTGATTGACTTTTATTGAGAATATTTTCTCACAAATATTATTATGGAGAGGCTGCATGGTTGTTTGTGGTAGTTGATTGTAATTCAAGGCTAAAGTCTAGTTTTGATTGTAAGCCTTAGCGGCAGCGATTGATGTTTATTTAGCCTGGATTAATAAAGTTTTGTTCAACATATTTCTTGTGTGATGTGAGTTGTGTTATGCTGCATAGTTGGATAATTCTTACTCGGATCTTCTGTCCATGATTGCATTAAACAATATTGTGAGTAATACTTTCAAGAATGTTTGATATTTTCTTGACGTGAAAAAATAACTGTGTTAATTAAATAACTAATAATATTCATAATAACAAGTTGATTGTCATTTGTGTTGGTAAGTAAAATCAACATACAATAGCGGTGGAGGAGAATGACAATGTACTTTGGCACGAGGAATGGATGCTATCGATAGATGTAAGAAAGACTAAAGAATACTTGAAAGACATTGTGCAAGGGTTTGGCGCTCAATTCTACATTCATTATGTTCAAACTTTGATAGTTGCAAGGAGGAAGACAGGGTTTCCATGGTGTTAGGAGATCATTGTAATTGATGAAAGAGTTCCAATTCATCCATTGGACGTTGTAAACACTTGTAGTTGACTAGATACGAGAAGCACGAGGAGCTGAAGTTAACTCTTATAGAGTTTTCTTCCCTTTTTGTGGGTTTCTCTAGTTGTGTCTATGTATTAAGTCCATTTTCATGGCTTCTTCGCACTTTGTGGATGTGTTATCATATTTTTTAGGTTCTATTGCATTGCTAGAACATTCAAAACTAAATTTATAAGCACTCCAAAACAATAATTTATTTAAAGTTGTGAGTAGAGCTGATACGATTAGTATATGTAATTGGTGAGTGTTCAATGAGTGTTAGTATTTTATAGATCAATGAACCTTGGCACATATAGAAAGTCTCTAATAGAAACCTTAAACATGAAGTTGCCATAAAAGTGATTTTTGATGGCTTGACAAAGAGCAAGACGAGTGTTGACTATGTTACCCCAAGGTGAAGTGAGTGTTGACAATGTTACCCCTAGGGGAAGTGAGATTTAAATTAGATGGTTCTTTGGATGGCTCGACAAAGAGCAAGACGAGTGTTGTCCATGTTACCCTAAGGGGAAGTGAGATTTAAATTAGATGGTTCTTTGGATAGCTATGCAACTCAACTTGTTGGGAAGGGATTGGAGACATTTTCCTTCATTGCAATTTTTTTGGTTGGTTCTCTCCATTGCATCTTAGTTTGGATAAAAGGTATATTAATGAATTATCATTTAGTAGGACACTTCTTTTCTTATACCACTATTTGATTAAACTTATATTTTTCAATAAGACATCTTTAGTTTTGACAAGTTGCAAAATAAGTTCTTCAATATATTAAAGGAACCCTCAAATTTGCCTTTTTATATAATTTTTTTTCTCTAGTTTCACAATATATGGATACATTGATTCTAATTGGCTTGGATCAATTGCTAATTGGGAATCTAAACTATTTTACTATTGGTTTAGGATCAATTTCTTGGTAGGTCAAGCTACATAGTATAGTTGTCTTGTCTACTATTGAGTTGTGAGCAATATAGTTGCAAAGTATATTCATTTACCTTCAACTTGACCAAGCATTACTAATCTCACATTTTTGTGATAATTCAAGTGCACCTAGATTGGTGGCTTGGATCAATTGCTAATTGTGAATCTAAACTATTTTACTATTGGTTTAGGATCAATTTCTTGGTAGATCAAGCTACATGATATAGTTGTCTTGTCTACTATTGAGTTGTGAGTAATATAGTTGCAAAGTATATTCACTTACCTTCAACTTGACCAAACATTACTAATCTCACATTTTTGTGATAATTCAAGTGCACTTAGATTGTGAAGCACCTGATTTATCACGTAAGATTCAAACTTATTGAAGTTAATCACCATAACATTCAATAGTTGGTCAATAATGAAGATATTTTTCTTTATTATTATCCTAAGAAATATTAAATCATTGAAATAATGACTATACCACTTATCAAATTAGAGATAAACTCGGGATCATATATAATTCAATCACTTAGTGGGGTAATATATATTACAAGATATATGATAACATATTAGAAAATTAATTATTGTTAAACTATGCTATATTTGATGGATAGTTGTAGTCATTATGAGTATGTTGTTTTGTTTGTTGGTGTAGTTGTTATGAGGTGTTATAAAGAATGCATAGCTTTAAACATAAATTGTAAGAATCTCCAATGATTTTATATCATCATAGGATATAATGTAAGTGTTTGCCTCAAGTTTTTTAAATTATATTAGAATTGGGGAATAAAATGGGGAAACAAACTCAATGCCTTTGAGAAAAGTCTTATAGATGTCTCCTTAAATCACTTTACATGATGAGTTATTATGTAGCAACAAACCAATTATTTGATAGCTAATGATTGACAATAAAATTTAACCAATAAAAACAATATAATTATTTACCACTTTTGAAAACAAAACAATACATAGTCTTATACATGTTTCTTCAAATCACTTTACATGTGTTATTTTGTGCAGTCTTGACCCTTGTTGGTCATTTTTTAGTTCCACTCTTTATGTCCCTTTTTTGGTCAACTATTGAAGATTTGAATTCTCGTTGTGCCTACAAGAGCCACACATCCTCAACTAGATCCAATGTTATGACTCAATTTGACATTGCCAAAATTTGTTTGAGTCCTAGTGCCTTTGTGCATTTAGGCCTCCTTCTACCTATCACATATAATTGATTTGAGAAATTTTTGTATGGGTCTCCATTTGTCAAATGTGCCTAAGTGTTATCATTCTCCATCCCCATGTTTCCTTCATGTGTTGGAAGCAATAAAAATTCAAAAAATCCTAAGTGTGGAGGTTATCAGTTCAATTTCTAAGGATTTAGTGAAATTTTAGAGTTTTGGAGTTCCCATTCTGACATGCCTTTCCTTTGGCCCTCACCTTTTCCCTTTACTTTATCAATATTTTAGACTTCCTCTTCCTAACATCTTGACATGAGTTCCTTGGTCTTCCCGATCCTTTTCACTATTTTATTTTTCAAAATTGCAGTTTCTCACATTCCTTCACTTGTATAACTTGTAGCATGAGTTCCTTGGTCTCCCCGATTCCCAATTCTTAATCCTTTTCACTACCGTGGTTTGTCATTCGTTTGCCCACATGTCATGTGGCATGCGTTCCTTAATTTCCTTAATTCGTGACTTGCGATATTTCCCTTCATATATTCTTTAGAGTCAAATATGTGCGAATACATCTAGCATGATATTTTTGGCATGGGTTATTGGGTGCTCCTAATCTCCAATTGTTGACAAGGTTCACCTCAAAGCAAATGTTTTGATCAAGGCTAGTGAAATTTCAACATTGATGGGTTCACAAATTCGCAGACTCGTTGAGTTGCTGACATTCAAAGTGGTAAAGGTTTTTGTAGTTGAAAGTGTTAGCAAGGTTCACTCTAGGCCTAACATGCCGATTAAAGCTTGACAAGATAAAGATGTTGGCAAGTTCATGAGTTCCTACCATTGCCAATATGTCAACATAAGTTTTAGGTTGGCCAAAATCGTTGATAGGCTCTCAAAGACGTTGAGTTAAAGTGATGTGTGGGTGAGTTTGAAACTCGCTAAAATGTCAATGAAGGTTTTCAAGTGATGATAATCCTAGAAAATATTGCAAGGAGTGTGCATCAATGAGTTTACAAGTTTGAAAAATCGCCAAAATGTTGCCATCATAGAGATCAAAATTGACATTTCAAAAGGTTTCCAAACTTCTCAAATATCAACAGGGTTTGACTAGCAAATGCTAACATTTTCGTCTATCAATCCTAACTACCTCCCTACAAGATCCAATATGTGATAACAACTAGATTTAATTCCTCCAACTACCAGATTGGTTTTTCTTTCCAAGAAACCTAGTTTATCCCAAGGGTGTGAATCCAAGTTAAAAATCAATGATGGACAATGAAGAATGCTATGCCATCATAATGCAATGGTTGAAAAATTTAGACATAGGTAATCCTATGCAAGTTCTAGGCTACTAGTTTAGTGGATTTTGTAGGATTTCAACTAGTTCTACATGGTATCCAATTCTCAGTCGAATTCCCAGAAGTATTCAATGACTAAATAAAATTATATAAATACATTTGTCATATAATAGTCAATCATTTCTTATTTCCACACGATTGCAAGTGCCAAAGAGCTTCTAGGGTTCAAAATTTAGTTAGTCCAATCACTTGTTGAACAACTCATTTTGCAAATCATTAAGAGGTAGCTTATTTATAGTAGATATTTGCAACTAAATGTCTCCTTGACCATTTATAAATCTTTTGGAAAGATTATAAGCAACAAAATGTGATAATTGTTGGCATGAATGGATTAGATGAATGACACAATATTTTAAATCATTCTTAGTCTTTTCAGTATTGCATATGAATTTCTAGAGTTTGGAGAAGGATTATTAAGCATGTTTAGTTATTGATATCATATCTCTTTTGTCATTTCTATGTGTTATGTCTACTAGTAATTGTGACTCTATAACCCGATATAAGGCACCAATTTTGTAAGTGTTTTGACCCTCCATAAACTTAAAATGGAAATATATTTATCTAGTAGTGCAGGAGTGGATGTTTGTGTACATTTCATGATTCAATATTATTCTTAGGGAAACATGTCAAGTGAGCTTCAAGAGTTTTTATCCTTATAAAATCATGTATTACATGTTTTCATCAACTTAATAAAGGTTATATGTGTAGTAAATCAGTCCTTGGTCTAGTGACAACTTTCGCTGCCAAACATGTATACTAGATACTACTACCGTGTCTGTAATTTATCTATTTTAAATTGTCACGTCTTGTTAAGGATACCTCTAAAAATACCCTCTTGGGTCTAGCTAAGCCTAAAGCAAAAGAGAGATTATCCACTCCTAGCAATTGATTTGCCATTGCTCACATTTTATTGATCAGTTGATTCACCCTTCTTCAAGAATGACATATCCCTGGCCTTGAAGTGGGTTGAATCTCTAGGAATATGAGCAACAATTTTAGGACCCAACAAGGCTTGCCTCATGTAATATATTTTGAATGTTGTGCAACACTTATGAGGTTATTTGTTCAAAATCTTGCAACTCTCCTTTTTTGGTCAATAAACACATGATGCAATGTGGTAGTAGAAAAATGTGGAGCATATTAATGTCGATGTTTTTTGAGAATCATAGGGGCTTCTATTTTATTCTTCCTACTAGAAACGCATAAAAATATTGCATATACAAATTGTAATAAATAAGGGTGTAAAATCCTTTTTGTTTCTTATTTAATCTTAGTTATAAACATATAATGACTAATCTTTCCTAGAACATAATAAAGATAGAGAAACATAATAGTAACTACTTAGAAATTGAATAGCTAATTTGCACTCACCATCTTGCTAACAATTTCATGACAAGACCTTAAAACATTTATATGCTTAATGACAAAAATAAAAAGGAAAATTCCATAGACTAACTAAAATTTAACCAAAATTTTAACAATAATTTTATTTTCAATCTACCTTTGTTGCAGGTCTTGTAGAATGTTCCATGCACTTGTGGGTGAGTAAGCAATTCTTGATGTATGTCCTTTATAGCGTTGTTCCACACGAATTTTACCTCATAGCATCATGAACCTCAATAACTGAATTCTTTACAACTAATTGAATTCTAGCTTGGGGTGAGTTGATCCTATAAGGCACTTGAAAAATACTTTAGGCTAAATTTTATTGAAGAGACTTGAAAATGCAAATTAAAAAATACTAAAAGAATATTTTAATTTAATTTAATTTTTTTACAAAAAAATTACATGAATGGATCAAATTGATCTTTGAATGATTAGAAAATATCATAGAGAGTGTGTCAAGTTTACCCAAGTTTCTTGGAAATATAATAAACCGCCATATCGATGGATTTTTAGTTCTTTGTCATGAGCTCTTGGTGCTCAGTGACACCATCATCACATGTACTCCTTGAGACTAATTTCAACACGAGAACTCTTCTTTCAAGTATTTCCTCTTGTTTGATTGTAAGTTTTTTCTAGAAATATTTGATTCATAAGGATGCAATTACTATTCCTTGGACCTTTCCACTATCATGCAAATAATATAATCACTTGCATACATCAATATAACTTGAAATTTCTTAGGTTCTTTTTAATAGGAATTGAAAGCTTGTTTACTTATCAATCTTAATTGCAATTGACAAGATACAAGAATACTATTTTTACAAGATGCACTGGGAATGCTTGTTGGAAATGCAAAGACGAGTATCATGATATAACACACATGAAGACAACATGCAAATGTATGATTTTAACATGGAAACCTCAATATGACTAAAAATAGCTTGAAGGTTTCGATTGATCAATTACTATTGCACTTTTCACTATTGTTTGTTACCTAATTTTTAGTTACTAAATATTTTAATTCACTTACCTCACTTATTCAAATTTCTAATCAACTAATTTCACTTGCCACTCACTTGCTATACTTATATGTCTTTAGCAAGGCATACATTCTTTTTTTTTTTGGTAGGTAAATGCTTTTGACTGGAGCTATGAACCAATGAGGCCACATTAAGGGGACCTCATCCCCATCATTCTACTCCTCTTCCTCCTTTCCTCCTCTTCCTTCTTCATCTCCTTCTCTTCCCCTCCTTTTTATTCCTTTCCATTCCTCTCCTCTTCCTCCTTTCTCCTCCTCTCCTTTTCCCCTTCTCTTCCTCCTCCTACCACTCCTCTTCTCTTCCTCCTTCCTACGACTCCTTCTCACTTCCTCCCACCATGCTTCTTCCACCACCTTCCCTTCGCTCTGCACCCCTCGCTTCCTCGACTTCCATCCTCTCCTCCTACCCCCATGGCTCTTCCAACCTTCTCCTCCAATTGTCAACACCCTCAACCGACTACCACTTCCACCTTCTGCTACCATCCGCTGCCTCCCAACGATCTTTATTCCTCCATCGACCAAACTCCTGCTACCACCCACAAATTCGACTCACCCTTGAACCTCGATCTCCTTCCGCCTATCTCCTTGAGCTTCTCCTTGCAGCATGCTGCACCACTCCTCTGTTTGTGCACCTCTCGCTAACTCCACCAACAATTTGACCCCATATCAACACCATATCTCCCTCTGTCCTCTGTGCATCGACCTCTGCCCTCCATCCTGCGAGCATTCATCCCACCATCCACAGGTGGGATTAGAACACTAGACAATAGTTTCACTACTGCTTGCAACTTGTCATTGCACTACGGGGTCATCCCCCTGGCATGCATTCTTCTTTTAACATGTAATAGATTTGTAATTTCATACACTAAAAGATCCCCAATTACTAGGAATTCAAAAGGACATAACTTCTTGGATGCTACCAAACTTTCTATAATACGGAAAATAACTACTTTACAAGATGAAACTATTAAAAAAATGAAATTGTAACTTCATGAAGAAAATTTTTAATTCCAAAAAAGAAACTACTTGTGCTACAAAATGTACGTTGTCAAAATCATAACCACTATTAACAAATAAATAAATTGTTTATGTGGACACAATTGATTTGAAAATTTTGTCATTATATAGATAGAGATTCAAGTATTTATGGATTTTGTACAATTCTCAACTAAGAATTAGAGATTTTTATAGTTCATAGTAAATTATAGATATTTTTGGAGAAATCTATGTAATATTTTTTGAATCAATGTTTTAGATCATGTTGCATAAGCAATCACCAAGATAACATTAACACCAATTTATGGATAATTTTATGCTATTCTTGTTATTTTGTGCTTCCTAAATCCACCATTTAGTATTTTATTCTTCCTAAATTCTTCATTAATACTTCATTTTATTTCTATTTTTCCTTCGCATGATATCTGTGATTGTTTGTATTCTTCCATTAATCCTTTTAATATCCAAATATTCCTAACGTTAATGTATTATTCTCATGATTGATTTCTTCCATTTATGTCATGTTAAATTATTTTATTTATATTATAAAATATTATAAATAATATTAATAATAATGTGGTTTTCTATATGAATTTATATGGGTTTTATTTTTTTAAAAGAGGGGTAAAAAAACCTATTAGAAAGTCAAGAAACAATACAAAAGCAACCATAAGAAAGCAAGGGTTCCCCACAGGAATCCTGAAAGGGCACAATTACATATTCTTGCCCTCCAGAATAATCTTTTCCAAAGTCCTCACATACTTAGGGTGTAATGTCCCTCCGTTTTGGTTATTCTTGAAATTTTGAAAGTTGGTTGTTTGGTGGCCATGTCATGTTCGCTTGTTACTTGTGGTCGGTAATTTGCTAGGTCATGAGGACTTTTGGATTGCATCATTTAATTTGATTTTTATATTAGACAATATAACTAATCTTATGACTAGAAGTAAATTATCAAATTAATCTAATTTTTTAAGCTCACTTGATTTGGTTTGGGATCAAATAAAGAGCTAGATTTAATAACAAATGCTGATTGTATTATCATTATTTTATGATGAAAGAAATCGTAAGTAAATGAATTTAATAAAAATAATTATTTTCCAATGAGTAAATTTAATTAAGAAATTTAAAATCAAGAGTTATCATAGATAAAATATTTAAAAATTGGAACTCAAGTTTGAATAAGGATTAAAGCAAGGAAAAGAATCGTTATTGATAAATAAATAAATAATATTAAAGCATCATTTTTGGGAAGAGAAAAGGCAAGAAAAGGAAGCTGAAAAGAAACGATACCTTTAGAACATTGGAAGTCGAAAAGAACTGTGGAATATGAAGGAAAAAATAAATAAATAAAAAATATATCTAGCTTTTGGGAGGGGGGAGAAGATCTCGAGGATGGCAGAAGAAGACACGGGAAAATTGGGAAAAAAGTGCAAGGTATGCTCAGCTTTATATCCTCCTTAGCAAACAAAGTGTCCATACGAGTTTCTGTATATTCAACACTGTTGCAATATTAAATATTTAATTTGATGCTGGCTTATTATTCCATACGCCAACCTCTGCTTGAGAACGATAGCATATTATAAATCCTTTGTTGATAGCAGAGAATTCTCTGTTAGAAATTAGTTGTATACTTTCACCTATTTTCCGCAGCTGTGAACTGAATTTCGAATGATGTGTATTTTCATTTTGAGTCATCGCCCTTTTGCTGAGTTCACTATTCAGATGTCATGGTTGGTATTTGACTTGAATACGTAATAAATTGATAGATATTCTTCTAGCTCGGTAATCACCAAATATTTCATAGATGTTCTCAAGAGAACATATAAATTGTATGTCGAATTATCAGCTCGGATAGTTGTACATCATTCTCCTGTCCTTGAGCCACGTATTTGCACCTCACTGATAACATTTGAGATTTGATAATAATGCAAGTAAATGGCGATATTTTCAATTTCCAATATTCACTTTTGGATATACTTGGCAACCTGTCACAGCCGCAGCACTTGAACATGGTAGGGTGTATAGATTTAAATAAACTCTCTATTTTTATTCTCAAAATCCCAAATGTTATCCATAAGACTGAAGGAAAATGGCTTCTCACGTTTTTGCAACCGTAACCATCTCAATCTTGGAGGAAGCTTGGTTCGTGTGTCTTCTTTGATGCCGTCAATGAGCAGATTGTTCAAGTGAGAAATTGAGGACCAATGAGCAGATTATTTAATTCTCTTGGTCTGCGCAATGTTTCAAGCCTTTGCCAATTACCTCCGTTCAGTCGAAGCTGAGAGAAATTGATGTTATTGGATACAGTGTTTAGTTGAGCTCCTTCACATAGTCTGGTAATCTAATTTATATAATCCCCCTGATACCTTTGGCAACCTGTTATAGCTGCAGTGTTTAGACTTTGGATCGTGTATAAATTTAAATAGCCTCCCTGAAACCATTGGCAACCCGTTACAGCTGCAGCTCTTAGACTTGCAGGGGTCGCATTCATGGGTGTCAGTTTACCAATGTTCCTTAAAGCACGCATGATTATTTAGCTCTGGTTATTGTTTCTCCCCTTTTTCGGTTAAATCTTGTTTGTATCTCTTTCTAGCATCATGAATTTCTTTTTCTTTAGGTGTTTACCTTCTCCCAATTTGACCAATTATGTGTAGTGTAATTTAATAAGAGCAGATCTGTGAGTGGCATCGAAATATGGTATTGTGAGTTGCAAAATATGTATTTAAAAACTCAATTTCCTCAGGTCTAGTCTATGATCAATAGGTGCCTAAGATCCATTCAACATTTTAGTAACAAGAATTAGGAATCCCCAAGAGCGCTCGTGTGGCATGAAGGTAGACCACACACTCCTAATGATCAACTTTATCTGTAATGCAATAAGGGTTACTGATGTGTGAGATGGGAGCAGCCTCATCCTCTAAACCTACATGGCTGCATTCACTAGAAAAATAAGCCAAGCTTACATTGTCAAGATGTCTTCCAAAGTGTGCCATTAATTCTAAGATTCTGAGAGCTTCATTGTAAAATCTTTTGTTCATATCTTGCTTAAATTGTGTTCTAAAATATGGCATCCCATTTACGCTTGCTAATTGCATTTGCTTGAAATTTTCTTAAGCCCTATCAACTACTCCATCTTGTTCAATTGGCACACATAATGTTAGATTGTTGTTGTTGGCCAGTGAGAGATTCTTATAATTTGGTATTAAATGAATCACTACCTTGATGAATTATCAAATTGTTGCCTTTCAAGAAAACTTGCTGCCTTTCGATACTAAATGTTGTTTCTTGAAAATTGCTTCCATTCCTTAAACGATGATCCTTGCTCTTCATCATAATATAATCATTGCTTTTCCTTGATTAAGTCTGTTGTTTTCACAATTATAATAACTGCTCCTCAACCCAAAAATAGTTGCCACTTTTCACACTAAATTGTTACTCTTAACCAACCATCTTTTGATATATATTCTAACTCAACTATATATATATTCAACTATTCCTTTTATGTATTCTCGGGTAATTGAATAGGATTGTTGACAATTGTGTTTGACAAAAAATATAGATTATTGTAATTATGTTACGTTTACCTCAAATACTATTATTTGAGGAAAATGATCTTAAAATTTAATTATGTATGAAATGGGAAAATATAGTTGGTAGGTTTATAATACACTTAATTAATTTAATTATGTATACTTGTGATTAGTATGGCTTAAAACATTAGATTTTATCTTCACTTCGCAATATTGTGCTATCCTTAAATGTTGGAAATGATTGATCTTTAAAATAATGTTCTTTTTAGATTGTTTCAAGTTACTTCTTATTGAATCACTACTATATTAAGGGGTATTTTAAGACAATAATTTAAGACAATATGTTTTTGATTTTCTAATTGTCTTAAGTTAAGACAATAAAAAAAAACTTTTTCTAAAATAATGATTTTATTTCCCTTCCTACACTTTCCTTTCCCGCGTCATTTTTCATTTCCCTCCTAAAATGCATATTCCTTTTCGTTGGAGGCTGCGTTGCGGACAGTGAACTGGGCAGTGAATACAGTGTTTACCAGCTTGGGGGCAGTGTCACCAGCATAGAAGGCAGCGTAGAAGGCAGCGTAGAAGGCAGCACTTTTTAGGAGGTGGGGACAACCTGATATCAGGTGGCAAAGCGAAATAGGCTGGGACCACAGAGAAGACAAAACAGAAAAAAGGGGTTTGTCTTCTGTGGCTTCCTCTATTTTCTGTTTCCTTGTTTTTTGTTTTTTTCAGTTTGTTATTAGTTCGAGGACAATAGCACATGGGTTGCTTTGTTTTCTATTCAGTTATTCTTCATATATTATTAACCCTTTTTTTTCTGTTATGTTAAACATCACGTATTTACCATGGTCCTCGAGAAATTTGACTCTTGGTGTTTACCCTGTCAAACAGTTTTCATACCCTCTTTATGCTTCCGCATTTTAGATGCATACTTCCTGATAAACGTTGTGGACTTCAGATTTACTCCTGTCAACTGCTATTGCCTGAAAATTTCTAAAGCACTTTCAACAAATACATTTTGTGCGTATCCTACAGTTATTGCATTCCAAGAGACCACATTTCTTTGAGGCATTATTTCTAACAGGTCACACGCCTTGTCTGTTCTTCCACCACATTTCTTTGAGGCATTATTTCTAATAGTTCGTACGCTGTCAACTGCTATTGCTTGAAAATTTCTAAAGCACTTTCAACAAATGCATTTTGTGCGTATCCTACAGTTATTGCATTCCAAGAGACCACATTTCTTTGAGGCATTATTTCTAACAGGTCACACGCCTTGTCTATGCTTCCACCACATTTCTTTGAGGCATTATTTCTAACAGTTCGTACACCTTGTCTGTGCTTCCACCCTCTCTCGTTTCCGTGCTTAGGCTCTGTTTTTAGGCTCTATTTATTTGCTTCTCTCATTTCTGTGCTTAGGCTCTGTTTTTAGGCTCTATTTTTTTGCTCCTCTCTCATTTTTGTGCTTAGGCTCTGCTTTTTGCTCTTTGATCCCAAAGGTGGGGTTGGATTATCCTTGGCATCAAGAAGATATACGTACACCATTCCGAAGGAGCAACTAAACATGGGTATGGGGCCAAATACCCATAACAGCATAACTTAACTCCTGCTTTCATCAATAGCTCGGCTATATATTGTATGAACATTTTAGCCGAAACCTGTCTCACACTCCCGTGAAACCATTTTTCCAGGTTGTTTGACAGCTGCAGCATAAAATTTCTGGTAGACTTTATGCACCATATATAAATGAAATCTTATCCTTCCGAACTAACCTCCACTTCCACAATGCAGTTAATGACGTATGAATGCCAAATTCTATCATGTTATTTTACTCTATCAAATTCACTGAGTAAAGTTCACTACTCCACTAGGTACTCTTGGTTTCGTGCATGTATTTGGAGTAAATGCGATAAATGCTCTTAGCTGTAGCCATTCAGTCGGTTGCATTAATTAGCTTCTCATCACTGCCTAACTTGATTAAAGTGGATTTCAAAACAGACTTGCATAACACCTGCACAAGATCACATACAAAAGATCAAGAGAGAAATACTAGTCACTTGAAGAACATCAAAGATCACAGGCAAAAGATCAGAGGAATAACAATCAACTAAAGAGCACCAATTAGTAATTCTACATTCCCTGATTTCCAGTCTTTAGCTGTTGCATACTGCCAAAAATATGTTACTTCAGTTGTCTGCATAGCTTTTAAAGAAAATAATGAGAAAATATATTTTAAATAACGCGATACCAAAAATTCCCCTTCAAACTTTAGAATTCAATTCATTAAACGGGGAGGTATAAAAGCAAAAAAAGGTTTCAGATCAGTAATTTTTCTAACTAGACTGGAGGGTGCTGAGAATACTTATTGCAGGACTCTGAAGAGAGCCCAAGAGCTTGCTATAGATTTCGGTCCTTGTGGGCATGGTCTCCAGTGCCTTAAACTCCTTGGGGGCATATAATTTCCCCTCAAAAATAGCCCCAACGAAATCATTCGCCTCAAGCTTCTCCTGCTTTTGAAAGTCCTTGTAAGCCTTCAGCGCCACTGGTATTTCTTCATAGTGAACAAACATATATGCATTATTTCCCTTAATGCAAGGCTTTAAGGCCTCAAATAGGGTGCCCTCAATAGTTTAGATCACAAGCCTGTTCTTAATCACAAGCAGCTTAGTAGACTCTGGAAGGCACTTCCTCAAGTCAGTAAATTATTTCACTGTTAGGTCCTTATATCGTATCCATGCTATAAGGTGACAATTCTCTACCTGCTTTTTCACATCGCCAACAATTTCTTCCTTCATGTTCTTCGTTAGGGCACATTGTAAACTCTCACCGCACTTGAAGTGAGGATTGCCCTGTCCATGCCAGAGGCTTCTCTGAGGGAATAGCGATGCCCAATGCGAGGAGAATTGTCTTTGTCTTTTCTCTTTGAATTTAGAGCAAAGATGGAGAACTAAATATGTTGGTTCTATTTAATCTTAGTAAACATGCATACAAACAAATGGAACTTAGTCAAGGTAGGTGGCCTGTTTAACTGTTCCCATGCAACTGCATGTCACCACCACTTGTTTGTTTTTCTTTTTTTAATAACCGTTCCTATGCACCTGTCGGATTATAGACAAGACCTGCCAACATTTCATTCATTTCTATGGTTTCCAATTACTTATTTTTGATAATAATTGGCATTACAACTGAATGGCAGAGTACAATCTATTTTAATAATAATTTGTAAAAGTCTATTTGCTGTCGGTTTAAATACAATACACTGTATAATTTATAAATATGTATACACAATTTTTATATGAAAAAGAGTAATTCGTAATTGAATCATTATGTTAGGTACATAATCAATAGAAAACTGCCGCATCTCTAGAAACCTGATCTCTTCAAAGGATCTATCCAAAGTAAAAATTTAGAACATAACGTGTGAGGTTGACACCAGCAAGTACAACTATACATGCAACATTCAAACGAGTATTGCCCATGTTAGATCAAGCAGGTGTATATGTAAAAATGCGACATTGAAAACAATATATAAATACTTGAAACCAAATGTAGATGATTAAAAGAAGCATTAACTGGAAAGTTATCTAAACCAACTTACAAAATGGAGAGAGAATAATGATAAACCCAATTGGATAGAGGAAAAATGTTGTCTTGTCCAAGAAAGGCAACACTATGACACAAGAAACAATGTCAGGAGAGCCATATCATAGAAAAATTAAAAAGAATGTCAGTTTAGTAAAACTTGATTTTTTGGTCCAAAGAAACTTACCATCATATCCGAGGAAGTTCAAGTAATGGTAGTAAGATAGAGCTACCACAAAGAGCAGATTTGATAGTAAAACAGGAACAAAACCATCCGCAAGAAGCAATGGTCAAAGAAAATATTGAATAACTGCAGGACAGAACACAATTATACTCAAGAAAAATGTTTCTATCTAATAATGGCAAACGAACTAAACCTTGTCCTCCAAGAAACGGATGCAAGACAAATATAGTTCATCACAGCAGGATTAAATGCAGAATTATACAATCAAGAACATGATCTTTAAATATTTATATGGCAGAGGGAATGCTCCATGTCATAGCTACACAGGTCTTCAGCCAGGAATTCTTCATATTCCACCAGCATTCCACTGATCAGATGGAACTAGAGGGCCACTATCACTGGCTTCTACAGCTTATTATTATGGTGGGTCTGTTGTCTATTGTTTTGGAACTTCAGCTTAGTTGTAGTTTTGTGGTGGCCATGGTGAGGTCTGTGTCAATTCTGTCTCAGGAAATATGGCTCTTACACATGCCTTATATGCTCTGGATCCCTGGCTGTATTCCAAAGGGCTGTGAAATGCAGCATGATTGGAATTTGGGCCATGGTGTTGTGTTTTGTATGGATGACAAGGCCACTCGCAGGGCTAAAGCTCTGGCTAATTTGCAGTTCAGTCGGTATTTGGCCATTCTGATTTAGTCACAATCTGTATATCATAATGTTGAGATTCTATGGTGAAAATGGCATTTGCAAGCCTATTAACGGAGTTGCAGGAAGGTATTTGAGATGGGTGAAGGGCAGGGGCGACATTCACAGAGCTCTATTGATTTGGTGATTGGCCATGATGAAGACGATTTGGCTGTGGAAAGATAATGCGTGCTGGTTTACAATCATTCATCAGTTGTTTAGAGTTATACTTGGTGTGTACATGGTTTGTATAGACATTTGAACTTAGACGTTGCAGGATTCTTTGTTTGGAACATTGGGAAATGTTTCTCTGTATGCTGTTGTAATGAAGGGCTTTTTGTATTTGTGGATTATATTTTTTATTAGCTCAGCAAAATGAGAAATGTTGTAGTCTACAAAATTTGAAAACAATAACACAGGCTTGAGTCAATTTACTTCGATTTAATTGATGAATATATCATGTTGTTTGGTAGTCCAAACCACAGCAACAAAAATATTTTGGGGAATAAATCTGCAAACCAAAAGTATAAGATTTATCAAAAAAATTGGGAAAATTTTGGATTAAAAACAAAAAAGCAAAAAATTGCAGAACAAAAGATAAAAACTATCTTTTTTGAAATTGAAAGGCATTTCCATAGCATAGAGATATAGAAAGCAAATAAAATAAAGAGTTTTAACTAATGAAATGTAGAAAATAGATTTTTGTAGTTTACATTCATATCGTTGATTACATTCATTGCATTGCACATCTTTCAAACTGAAAAATTACTTCACATTGCATAACTAATAACTAGATGCTGATAGATGACAAAATTACAATATAGTTTTTTTACAAAGTCAACCTAAGCAGTTATGCAATTACTTCACATTGCATAACTAATAACTAGGAGCAGAACTGCCAATTGCATTAGAATGTCATGGCATTCCATGAGACCATATTTCTTTGAGGCGTTTTTTCAAATAGTTCACTGCCTTGTCTATTCTATGACATTTTTCATACATGTCTACCAAAGCATTTTATCAAACAGTTTATTGCCTTGTCTATGCTACAACATTTTTCATACATTTCTACCAAAGCATTTTATCAAACAGTTTACTGCCTTGCTGCTATGGCTAAAAGCCTAAAACAGGTGTTTTCAAACAAGCTATGGATGCTTGGAAAAAATCTATCAAAGCACAATAGTAAGCAATAGCATAGGCAAGGCAGTGAACTGCTTGAAAAAATGCCTTGAAGAAATATGGTCTCATGGTGATGGAATGCCATGATGATTGCTAAGGCAATGGATTGGCATGGCATTCCATCACCATCATGAGAACACATTTCTTTGAGGCATCTTTTCAAACAGTTCACTGCCTTGCTGCTATGGTTCGCTAAAAGCGGTGAATTCGGACAAGCTATGGTCGCGGAAAAAAATGCAATCAAAACGCAATGATAAGCCGGTAGACAGAAGCTGTTGGATTGTTTGAAAAAATGCCTCAAAGAAATGTGGTCTCATGGTGATGGAAGGCCATGACAAGCCATCGACAAGGAAATGAACTGTTTGAAAAAATGCCTCAAAGAAATGTGGTCTCATCATGAAACCGCATTTCTTTGAGGCATTTTTTCAAACAATTCACTGCCTTGTCTATGCTACCACATTTTTCATACATGTATACCAAAGCATTTTATCAAACAATTCATTGCCTTGCTGCCATGGCTAAAAGCCTAAAACAAGTGCTTTTGAACAAGCTATGGATGCTTGGAAAAAATCTATCAAAGCATAATAGTAAGCATAATTGATGATACATATTTTGAGAAGTATACACATGATATACCCAATACCCTCTAGTGATAAAATTATGGATCTAATACATTACGTGGTAAAACTACATCTTCCTTAATCCTTCATGGAATTATTATACCTTGTGATGATGATATGCCTAGTGAACATATCCTTTATAAATCTCATGATAGATTTCCTTGTTTACTTATGGATTTTCCTAATTGTGTCTATTCATGTTTCCCCAAATCCTAGTGATAAATTGATATGCATGTTCTACCTTTAGATTAGTTTGCAAGTACTTCTTAACTATCTTGTGGCTTATGATATATTGATGAAATATTTAGTGATGGACATGATGAGTTTTTTAATCTTCCCTTGACAATTTTTATGACTATTTTTATTACACACTCTTTTGGTTTAGGTGTAGGTGTAGGTTTGGTTTGCTTCTCATGCTATAATTAATTTAAATCCATGTATTTTAGGTTATTCTACATCACCAATTCATAATCAATTTCTATGTAAATTTTAATCAAATCTTCTTCTTTTTTAATTGTTCAAGCTATATTTTAGAATAATTTTATGGTTTTTTTTTTGGGATACATGTTTTCATATATTTCAATATCTATTTACGTAATTATCCTAACTAACATCCACACACTTTTCTTTGTAGCTTTCTATAAGGTTATTTTGTTGGTGTCTATTGGAAATGGCAGACCAGGTATTTATGTTGTTTTTGGTACTTGCAATATCATTTTAATGAAATGAAATACTAAACTAGGATTTAATAGGTAACACATATAGTAATATTTAATATCATTTTTATGATCATAAGATTGGACTAGTTAGTGATTAAAAAACATATGTTTTATAGTTTTAGAGTCATTTTCATCTTTGGTGTAGGTGTCGCATCGTACTACTATAAGAACAAAATTTCTTCAACCTCCAATGTTGTTGCTATGCATCCACATTGCAAATGTCCAAAAACGGGTGATCCAAGAACAAGAAAATGCACTTAAAACTTTGTAGATTCTAGAAAAAAATGACTAAAACTTTTCCACTTTTGTGTATCTCAACTTAAAGCCATGTTTTCAAAGTTTTGAATTTCTTAAGTTGTAACATATCATGCACCTAAGAGTCATGTTCTCCTAAAAAAAGAAGTAATACTCGAGTTAAAAGTTGTACTCTTATTGTTGATATTACGTGGTGCATTCAGGGAAATAACACATCATCATCATCTGAATATTCAGATGAAAGGGTAGAAAGACCTGCTCCAAGGACAGATGAATATTTCAATGAAATGATATATTGTACTTGCAAAAGGTGCCAAAATAGGAAACTAAAGAAGCGACGACTTGTTGGTATCCATAGATTGAAGTATGGAGTTTATATAGAAGAGGTACACTATAATTAATAAATTATTATTCTTATAATAAATAAATATGCATATTATTTAATAGATTATTATTGATCATTTCAATTGATTTTTTGATAAAAAGACGCTTCCAATTCCCAATATTCTTGAAGAACCAATGGATTTCGTTGATGATAGTCATTCTCAAGATGAAGAACAAGACACATTTATGGATGAAACCACTTCGCAGATAAATGAGGCTAGTGTCAATGAATTTCTCCAAGACTTCTACACATCTTCTGAAGAAGTTATTGATTCACCCCTAGCTCAGTTGGCTAGGACACCTCTTTTCCCAAATGCAGATACTTCTATATTGGCAACACTTATGTTGTTGTTGAACTTGAAGGTTACACATGGATTGACAAACACATGTTTTACTGATATATTAAGGTAGGATTTGATATTACTATAAATTAATGATCTAAATGTCTTGAAAGTTTCAAATATTGTGTATACTTATAAAAAATAATTTGTTGTCTCATGTAGACTTTTGGCAAACAAAATACTTCCAAAGGACAATAAGTTGCCCCATTCTCATAGAGAAGTATCTTCAGTGATGAAAGATATTGGAATGGAGTACAATACATATGATGCATGTCCAAATGACCATATATTGTACTATGGAAAGAATACAGATTTGCAACAATGCCCAGTGTGTCACACAAATAGGTATCGTCAAGATCAAGTATCCAAGAAGGTTCCTTATAAAGTACTTCGTCACATTCCACTAAAGCCAAGGTTTGAGAGGATGTTCAAATGCAAGGAGTTGGCAAAATATATGCATTATCATGCACAAGAGAGGAGCCAAGATGGTGTCATGCGTATGGCTGCGGATAGCAAACATTGGAAAGAGATCGAGGAAAAATGGCCACATTTAAGAAATGAGCCAAGGAATGCAAGAATTTCTCTAGCAATGGATGGTGTCAATCCTTTTGGAGATCTTAGAACAACATATTCTGTTTGGCCAGTTTTAATTATTAACAACAATCTTCCCCCTTGGATGGCAATGAAAAAGGAGCATGCAATGTTAACTCTTATCATACCAGGTATTAGAACATATTAATGCAATACTTTCTTGAAGAATATATCTAAAAAAATTCAACTCAGTTAAACCCTGATAAATAATTTTTTGTTTACTTAGGGAAGTATCAGGTAAAGGATATGGATGTATATATGGAGCCCCTCATTGACGAGCTTCGTGAATTATGGGATGGTGTAAACATGTATGATGTATCAAGACCTATCAATGATAGGAACTTCCTCTTTCATGCGATTCTTATCTGGACAATTCATGATGCCCCAGGACTCTCTATTTGTTGTGGTAATATATTATAAATTACATTTGTAATTATTTTATTCATTTTATCATTTACTAAATATGGTTTCCATTCTTATTTCAGGGCTACAAACAAAGGGGAAACATGGTTGTCCATCATGTGGGCCAAAAACATTGTATAGGCAGTCAAAGGATCTCAATAAAACTGTGTATGATGAGTATAGACAATTTTTATCACAAAATCATCGCTATCGAGTGCGTGAGAAAAACAAGTTCAATGGAAAGGAAGTGGAAATGAGGAAGCCAAGAAGGATGAACCCTGCTAGGTGGAAAGCACTATATGACAAAAAAGAAGGGACAGGCTTTCCACTAGGAATGAAAAGACTCTCAATTTTCTACCAATTACAATATTATGAGAACTTGTCAATAGCCCACCTATTTGATACTATGCACATTGGGAAAAATGTGGCAGAGTGTTTGTGGAAACATCTAAATGGAACCAACCTTGAAGCACAAATAAAGTTACGAAAGGACCTCCAAGTTGTCAATATCATGCCGAACATGTGGTTGCATGAAAACAACTCATTTGTTCATGCTCCATGGATTTTTAAGTCAAAAGAGAAAGAAAACATCATTGACACAATGAAAAGCATAAGATTTCCTTCTGGTCTTGGTGCAACATTAAAAAACTTATTCACAAGAGATGGCTCAGAGTTCTCAGGGCTAAAAACACATGATTGGCACAACTGGATAAAGGTAACTATGTAGAATGTTAGATTTGTTGGCAACATAATTAAGAATTTGTATATCTTAGTGATAATAGAACTTCATGCATATTTTAACATTATTTTTGTTAATGGTCATGTAGTATGTGTTGCCCGCAGCAATACCGAGCACCTTTGACCATGATGTCACATTAACTATTTACAAATTATCCAAATATTTGAGGTATTTTAATCCATCATGCATAATCTTTCATGACTCTTATCCTTTGAAGTGCATTATTGGTAATTCTTTTATACATTTATACATTTAGTTTTGAACAAACAATAAGTCTTTATTATAATACACATTAATATTTGTAGGTGGGTTTCATCTAAAGAGATACATCAGGATGAATTGAATTATTGGAAGAGGAATGTTCCACTTTTGATGTGTGATATTCAAATGTACTTCCCTCAGAGCTTCTTCAATTCTCAAGAGCACTACCTTGTACACCTAGTAGAAGAGATTGAACAGTGTGGTCCTATCCATATTCGGACAATGTGGCTCGTGGAGAGATATATGAAGGTTCTAAAACAATTTGTGAGGCAAAAGGCTCGACCGGAAGGGTCCATGGTTGAGGGGTACATGGTTTTCCAGACAATGGTTTATTTGAGTGAGTACTTACCTGAATTACATCTTGAAGCTCCTCGATTATGGGATGGTAACCAACCTCAATCATTTGAAGGAGAAAAATTAGAGGGTCAAGGGACTTCAAAGAGGATAAAAGGTATACAAAAATGTTTGAATTAATTTATTTTATCTTAAATTTTACAAGACAACTTTAAATCATTATTAATTCATTGAATTTATTTATTTTCATTGTAGATGCTAAGGAGTGGGAGTCATTACATTTGTATGTTGCATACAATTCTGACTTTATGTTGGAATGGATGGAGAAGTACACTGAACAAAAGAAATTAGAGGATGAAAAGGCATGGACCAATGTATATAATAGACATGGTCAAAAAACTGCTCGAGGGCTTCCTGCAAGCCATAAAAGAAAATGGCCAGATAGATGCTCATGGAATTGGCTAAAGACCAATATTGAACACGAGGCAACAAAGGGGAAGAATAGAGTGACACAACAACAATTGGATTTTGTTAAAGGATCTAGAAATGGGGAGGTGATACATATATATTAACATATTTGAGGTATTTAGTGATTTTCCTTTTTAACTTTTCTATCTGTGAATCTAATTAGTTAATATTTATATGAACTTAGGTAACATATTACAAAGGAATGTGGAATTTCGGTCATCATTTTCGCATCAAAAGGGTTGATGACAAAAGACAAACTTATGATTGTGGAATTTCAGCTTCATTTGAGGTGGAATGTCGTTCACATGCAAATGATAGACAACCAATCACAAGCACACTTCGCTATTATGGAGTGTTGGAGGATATTATAGAGCTTGATTTTATATCTTTCAAGAAAGTTATTTTTCATGTTCAATGGTACAAGCTTATCAAAGTGGGTGAAGACAAAACTATATTTTTGCACAAGAATGGATTCCATATGATGAATACATCTAGGTTTGAAGCCACTTCTGAACCTTATGTGTTTCCAAACCAATGTGACCAAATATTTCTCATTCCAAATTTAGAACAACCTAGTTGGTCATTCGTGATTGATTATGATCCAAGAGGATGAAGAGTAACGTCTATTCAAGATGTAGAGGACCATGATTTACTTGAAGATGAAGAAGTCCCCCTTGAAGACATAGATGGCCAAGATGGAGATGATGAAAACTTTATTGTCAATGATGTGTATGACCAAGATGAAGATCATGACTAGTTTACTGAAGAGTTTGAAGGATATGAGCAACAACATGGGCATCAAGTCCATGAAGATGATGAATTTATTGATTTTCATTTACCTATAGTTGAAAGTGAAGAAGACCATGAAAACTATGGTATTAATTTATTTGTGGATTTAGGGCCCATTAATGATGGTGCATTTATGTCATCAGATGAGGACATTTCATGTGAGAATGAAATTGTTTGATCATCAAGTTCACTTTTAGATGGTTTTGAGGATCCAATACAATATAATTAACTCTTTACATGTTAAGTTTTGTGTTTTTAATTGTACACAAAATGTAATGGAAATTAAGTTATTTGAAAGTTTTAAGTGTTCTATTAGTGGATTCTTGTAATGCCAATGAATATAGCTTGCATTTTTTTCAATTGGATAAGTTGTTTCATTTTATTTTTTTACTTCTTTAACAATTTACTTGAAAGACGTTTTTGTCTTTGGAAGTTTTACACAATCAACACCTACACACTTTACACAATTAACACCTAGGCAAGAGAAACACAATACCATAAAGCTAAAAAAACTTTGGAAGTTGGGCATTGTTTATATTTTTCTTATATATTGAAACATAATGAAAATTATGTATGTTATTGTTCAAGGGAAAAACATTACTATGATGGTGCATGAGGTAAGTTTGAAAATCATCTTTTATAGGTTCAATTATCTTACGTTCCATATTATATTATGTTAATTTATGTTTGTGGAATGCAGGCCTTCTCTAAAGTCATTCCAACCCCTATCACACCCTTTAGTACATCTAGTATTATGCCAACGGTAAGACTTGATCTAGATTCTTTTGCATTTAATTAACTTATTTCTTCGTTTATATTTTGTTAATATTTTTGTTTGTCATAGGGCATTTCTAGAGTAAGTCCAACAAGAATGCATCTTGTTGGCATGCAAGATCCAATTATGCCATCCAATACACCCAATGCCAGGAAAAATGTAAGATTTAACCATATGTTTGTGTGGGTTTGATTTTGTTATTTCCCCTATTATACCACTTTAATATTTATATTTGTCTTGCAGGGTGTTTCAAGAAGATGTGTGACACCCTCTACATCTAGACCAGAAACACCTGTCACAAGAGAAGCATCAAGCACAATACCCCATAGCATGCCCTCTACATCAAACATGGATGCTCCTAGCATCCCTACTGAAATGGATGCTCCTAATATCCCACCAACACATGAACAAGTTTCCTTGAGGAGTCTTATAGAATCACAATCAAGAATACTAAGACTCCTACCAGAAACTCCTGAAAATGTTGAAATTAGGAAAGAAATACTTAAACAAATTGAGTTATGGGAGAGGAAATTGTTGGGGAGTGCAAGGCTTACTTCAGATGAACAGGTAAAATTATTTGGTAATATTATCTTATTATTCTTTTCTAGTTCATATTTTACTTTTATCATTATAATGGCATATTGATTGGTAAAAGCATCATTGATGATTACATGCTTGCTTTGTGATACTAAAATGTGATTACATTGTTGCTTGATGGTCTCGTTGTAAATACAGGAAATAAATGACAAAGTGACTGATGTACCTATAGGGGCATTTACCTCAAACCCTAAGACTACAACAATATCCTCAGTGACTACAAAAGGAACACAAGAAGTTACAATTTTGCTCACCTCAGAAGGAAATGTCTTGAAGGATGAAAGGGGGTTAAAATTCTTTCACTTTATTTTTCATCGTGCAGAACAATTATTTGGCAATACCATTCAAATGGATTGGAGGAAGCAAGGCAATGCTAAGAAAGAAGAGCTCTTTAAAGATGTCATAATAGCATTTGGAAATCCTGGTTTTAATAAGGAAATTATTCTAGATATTGCACGAAGATACATTCACTCTAAACGAGACAATTTAAGGTCAAAGCTGACAAAAGACTTGAGATATCCACGTCCAGCTTGGATTACAGACCAAATGACATGGGATGAACTTATTAAAGATGCCAAATTTAAGAGGAAGGTGCACAACAATCCAAACTACAGGCCTTCTGCACGAGGAGGATCTAAAAGACGCCTTCGAGATACAACAAAAGCAACCCAAGCTAGGGTGTCAAGTATTCGATCCCATAAATTAGGATCTGGTGGGTACAATAGCATTCGTGGTGGTTTGGTAAGTGAATATTTTCATCTACTATATTCTCTATTTCATAAAAAAATTCATGAAAAACTTATGAGTTAATTGTATCTTATGATTCATTATACCTTATAAATTTGGTTATATTTGTTTATGTAGGTTCACCAATTTCAAAAGGAAGCTTCAGAGGAGGACCTAAAATATGATTTACTACATGGTTCTCAGGGCCTTCGACAACATATGCTAGATCGAGGGGAGAAATTAGTCACTGGTCATGAATCTGATGTAAGTTCTTTGCGTGATGGGCTATAATAAAATTTCATATTTTTCTTTCATTTCCATTGCAAAGAAAATGATACAGATATTAATTTAGATAGATACACCTCGAATTACAACAATTTATTTCTTGCATTGAAAAATGAAACAAGCAAAGCTAAAACTGTGATATGAGTTGCTACAAGATTAATAACTATCAATTTACATAGAGAAAAGCATAGATTTTCATGGTTTATTAAATTCTATGCTTTGAAGCAAGCAAATAAGGTCTGATATGCTATTTTAATGAGTTAAATTGTGTTGTGTATAGGAAGCCCAACAATCAAACTCATCAAGTAGTGAGCATGAAGAAGAGCTAGAGGAACATGATGAATTGCTTGTTGCACACAATGATTTGATTGCCATTCTTGAACCTCGACAGGAAACCATCCATGAATTTCAGCAAGTGGGAGACAAGAATAATGAGGAGGGTGTTCAATGTGATGAACAACTGACACCCTCAATTAGAATAGTGTCTTCTATTAGTATAGTGCCTCGTAGAAAGAGGACATAATGGAAGAGGATAGATAGAAATAAATGAACAAAAGACATATTTGCTTCTTATGTTTAAGTGTATTGTTGTCTAATCATGTGGGATTGATCATTGATAAGAAAACAATAGAATATATAGATTAGAATGCTTTTGTTTAGCTCTCAGGACTTAATGGAAGAAAATAAGTTAACAAAATGATTTTTTGCAGGATCTTTTATGTTCCTTACATCAATTACTGCAAGCAACTTTCCTAGTTTTCATTCACATGTGTGGTCTAAATCATTTGTTTTTGTAGATCAATTGCCTTGGCTGGAACTAAATAGGATGCAATTTTTTAGATTATTACTTTTTAAATCATGGAATCCCTTAGAAGCCGAGATTTAAAAATATTCTTTGATTTGCTGTAACAAAATATGATAGAGCAGGACAAAATATCTTTTTCTTTTTTTTGTTATTAAATATTCTACAAAAGTAAGTTACAGTTTGGTTGATATTCAACAAAATTTGCAGCCAAAGATATGTTGTGTTGACTTCAATTTTTCATAGCTGCATTGTGGTGTAAGTATTTTTAAGTTGATTTTCCTCCAGGTTGAGCTAAAATGCATTGGGCACATTGGAAGAAAAATTGCACATACTTCATGAATTACATTTGGTGAGATTCTTATCTTCTGTTAAGCAATCAATATTGACTTTAGCTTCAATTTTTTGGTGGAAAATCAGGGTGTTCTGGAGATAATTAGGATAAGTTGTGCTGATATCCTACTAAATGAGAATTTGATGAATTTCTTGATTGTTGTGGCATGCTTGCTCCAGAAGTTTTGGAGGGGTATGTTTTTGTTAGTTTCCTTATTCCATCAACTATGGGAGGAAGTAGCATTTTGATACCCGGAGCAACTGGTTACATGGGTCATCATTTGGCCAGTGCAGCCCTTGCTCAAGGCCATCCTACTTTCCTTCTTGTTAGGGAATCCACAACTTCTAACCCTGACAAGGCCAAGTTGTTGGAGTCCTTCACATCCAAAGGAGCAACTCTGCTCTATGTAAGTTACTCATACAATCACCATTCAACAACACATAATGTTTTTCTTGCCACTAATGTCATTTTTGTAATACCCAAATGCAGGGATCTGTAGATGATTATGCAAGCCTTGTAAAGG
>VDFB02288560.1:0-14377 GCA_007258455.2 Sequoia sempervirens
CAAGGATATGGCTTAATGGGTACTAAGAGGATGACTTAAGGGGAATTAAGAGAGTGACTTAAGGGGATGCAAGATGATTGATTAAGGGTAGATAAGATGATACAGTTTAAGGGGTCCTAAAAGGATGGCTTAAGGGGAATTAAGAGAGTGACTTAAGGGGATGCAAGAGGATGTATTAAGGGTAGATAAGAGGATGAATTAAGGGGTCATAAGAGAATGGATTAAGTGGATATGGAATCAATTATAAACTTTTTGTAAAATAACAATGAATTATTTAGTTTTATATTTATACTATCAATTAAATGTATCTAGAACTATATATAGTTACCTGTCTCTAGATTCAAATTCCATTGTAATATATATGCATGTCCTCTCTTTTTTGTAATGCATCTAGTTTTGGGAGACCTGAAACAAAAAATGATATAAAACTATAATTAGGAAATGACTAAAGACAAATATATATATATAAACATGTATATGTGATAAATTTTTAACTATATATAGACTATCAATTAAATATATATATAACTATATACTTACCTATATTTATTTACTTCATTGTAACATTTGCATCCTCTCTTTTTTGTAATGCATCTATGGTTGTCTCATGATCATCCATTGAAAGTGTCCATAACACTTTATTAGAAGGCCTCCCTTGATATCTAACTAGTTTTATATTTTTTGCCAAAATCAAATGTGAATAATGTATAATATTCTTGTGTCTTTCATAATATTCAAATGTAGGTAAGCCATTCTTTCTTATTAAATATTTTCAAAGCCAGGAACCAACAACAACCACAAAACTAGTTGTATATTCAAAGTTGTCATCATCCACTCTATGATGTACCAAATTATGTTTTCTCTCAACACATCTAGCCATCCAATGCTTTGTCTCCTATTCATTCCCCTTAGGTACAACAATAGCATACACATTTCCTACCAAAAAAAATCAATAAAGAGTGACATATATTTAATTCACATATAAACATGCACACATATAAAATTAAATTCAATTTAATGTACCTTCTTGTACAAGGTCTGAAACACAATCATAATCATCTGATGTGAACACTTGATTATCTTCAGTTGTCGTTCCATGTTGAACATGTGTCAATGTCGGTGTTAAGGCTCTTTGTTTCCATTCTTCGAACCATTTTGTATTTTCACACGCCTCCCAATCACCTGCAATACAAAATTGACAAAAACATGCAAGCTCCCTTGTCCATATTGTCCATGTGTTTGCATTCAAACTCTTAAACAAATGCCATTTTGCAGATCCATTAATTATTTCACAATCTCGTTGAGTAAGAATATCATTTTCTTCAACTAACCAAAAGAAGAATCAAATTATTGAGCTCTCACTTATTCTTGTAGATAATTTGGCATTGCACCAATCTACAATTGCATGTGCATCTCTGAATTTTGTTGCATCCTCAATTTTTAGTTGCTCTCTAGCAAAAACTCTTTTCACACATGCACCTACACCATCATGTTCTCCTTTACCATGTCCAACTTCAAAAAATCTCCATATGTGCTAGATATTATTTTCCTTATGAACTCTACATAACCAATAAAACATTCTAACATTCTTGAATTGACTTATGCAATTATCCAACCATATGAGATGTTCTCTCATTTGAATTCCTCTCTCTTTTAATTTTTTATAAAATATATCAAAATAATATTAGACAAACTCATATGAATGTAATCGATTATCACTTACATAAAAATGGTACTCTCTAAAAAAATTTTTATTATCTTCTCTACTATTAGCTGCATGTCTATATACAATATGAACAAGTATGGCTACTTGCACTAAATTATAATATTGTGATTGAATTTCTTCTTGTGGAGCAAGAGTATAATTTTCAACAAAATCAACAACTAACACTATAGTTCCAGTTGGGAATGTGATTTTACATGAACAAAATTGATTATCAATCCAATGAGCATATGGAGAGTGTTTAACATATTTAGGTGCAATCTTATCTTTAAAATTCTTTAATAAATTCATGCACACTAATTTTTTCCACAATTAGCTTACAACGTTTTCCAATTTTTCCATCTTTTAAAGAATACTCAATATTTTTTATTTTTTTAACATCCACTAATTGTTGTCCAAATTCATGTAAACTAATTTCATGCATACATTCTCCTAATAATGAAAAGTTACCACATCTATCGCATTGTCCAGAAATAAATGTTTTTAAATAAAATAAGTTTCCATTAGAGGGTTCACAAAACAAACCTGCTATCAAATCTTTGATTGTTTCAGGTGGCATATTAATACCACAAATGCCCTACATAATTTGGTTAGCATGCAAAGTACAATGTATATATCAAAAAATATCATAATAATAATGAAATTGTACATGAGTCTTACAACAACAAGAGATTCGTTGTTTATTAATTCTAACATACCAAGGTTTACATTTTTTGAATGATCTTTGACTTATGCTAATATTAAATGGTAATATTTAATCATCTAAATTTTTTTAATATAATTCAATTTTAGTCATATCTAAGAGATGCTTTGGATGAGGGTCACAAATTTTGGTTTCCACCCTTAATTTTAAAACATCTCTAATATTAGGTGATACTCTTGTATCATCATGCCAATAGTTTTTTATTAAAGATTTGATTTCATTAGTTAATTTCATGTCTGACTTTGGGAGTCTACCACTAAAAATCCAACATTGATTAATTGAATCTTTTTCAATATTTTCTCTTCTTTTAACAACTCTTATCAAAGTTTTAGGATTTACTTTTATATATTTACTAATCTTAACATTCTTTTATTTGAAGTTGATTTATTAACTAGAGCAGTTGTTATTGCATGACGAGCTACATTCTTATCTTTACATCGACTTTTCTTACCTATAGAATCAATAGAATTGACAACACTAGATATGACTTGTTCTACTAAATCATCTTTATTTTTTGCTTTTACAAAAATGCCTAAATTATTCATCACTTTTCTCATTTTCCACATTTTCATCAATTGCATCATGAGTTGACATTGAAATCCTAATTTCTTTCTATAAAAAAACATTTTATATATTATATTTCCATGAGTTCTCATTTGTCTCCAAGAAACTTTACCGGGAAGATTATTTAGCACATCTCTTTCAATTGTAAAAAAAAACATTTTCATTTTCATTTATACAAGGGGTTTCATTTTCATTCATGCAAGAGGTTTCATTTTCATTTTCAAACATAAAAGGGATTTCATTCTCATTTTCATCAATATGAGGGATTTCGTTCTCATTTGCATTTATATAAAATATTTCATCATTATTTTGTTTTTGCATTGTTTCAAAACTAGAATTATTGATACCATCAATGGTGTATCCAATTTCATCTAAATAACTAAGATCAATATTATCAAGACTTGGATTTGAAGACATACTTGGATAAATTGTTTGAATAGGTGCATTTTACATATCATTGGGAGGTGGATTTGAAGACATGCCTCAAGTTGTTTGCATAGGTGCTATTTCCATATCATTCAAAGTTGAAGTTGGAGGCATAGTTGGGTTTGTCTCCATAATTGCATTTTCTTCCATATTCACCATCTCCACATTTGCATCATATACATTCATCTCACCCTTCATGGTTTCCTCTTCAACATTCATGGAAGTAGATTCTTCCAAATTTTTTATTTGGCGAATCCTTTCTCTTCTATCCCTTTATCTTTTTACCGCCATTTCTCTATTTGCTTGAATTTATTTGGGTGTCATTGACTTTCTACATTTTTTGCTTGCCTTTGGTTTGATCCCATGATTACCGAACCCTCTTTGATAGTAGAAATGATAACCTATTTTCAATTGTCGCGAGGGGAGCACCCAAGCAAGAATATGCCTCCAAGAGGAACCTTTAAGATTTTGGTATAAACATCATGATATAATGTTGTAAAAGGGTCTAATAGACCTATTTAAGTTTGTTTTAAGTCAATCATAGGTATTTTGGAGTCATTTGTGTTGAAATGTAAAAAGTGCAAAAATTGACAAAATGTTGTCAATACAATATTGCAAAATGCAACAAATTGCAAAATAAGGAATATGAAAGGTCAAGTTAGTTAGAAGGTCAGTTTGAGAGGTTGGTATGTTTATTTAAAGTCATTTTTGGCCTCACAAATCTCGAGGAAAGTTGGAGGAATGATTTAGGAGTGTAGAAATTAATAAAAAAATCAGATTTTTGGTTATTTTTCTGCATTTTCTAAGTTGCACGACCTTGTACGGCCATTTTTTTTGCAAGAATAAACTTCTCCTCCATTGTACGTGATATCCCTGTGAGTCTACTTTAAAATTCAATTGGTTTCATTAAAAATAATTTAGATTTGTGGAAGTTATGGAGAAATTACTCTAGGCGGGTAAAACCCTGATCTAGGGTGGGCAGCAAGTAAGAAAATTGCATATCTTTCATTTTTATGGTTGGAACTCCCTAATTTTTGGTCTGTAAATCTGTTTTGGTATAATATTCAAGATATCCAAATTTCAGGTGTTGGTGATGAGTTATTGGGCTGATTCCATGAAGCCCTAGGACTGATTTTGCATGGAAATCTAGAAAAACAGTTTACAGTCTTGTTTTTAAGAGAATAAATTGTGGTGAGCATGTCCTTATTGAATCCCATTGTTTCTAAAGGGTTGTTAAGTGTAGTTTGAATCATTTATACTGAGGTTTTTGTGGATTGATAAGCTTTTGGAGACTATTTATTGACTGTCTTGTCAAGACAGAGTTGTCACAGTCATCTTTGGAGTCAAAATTTGAAGCTTTTGAGTAGGTATTTGATGAAATATCATGAATACAAGTTTGGGGATGGTATAAAAATGGTTTGAAGACATATTTACATTTATTTGTGGCTTAATAAAGTGTAAAGGACTTGGTAAATTGATGTTGTTATGTGGATGTGACCTAAATGGCCTAATTGCTGATTTGGATAGCCTATTTGGGAGAATTCACATGTTGAAGCTATTTATGTTGGAGAAGGGGTTTAGGTCATGTATTTTGATTTTGTTAATGTGTTTGAAGGATTAACAAGAGGTTATTATGCCTTAGTCTCTATTTTGTTGTGTTGAAACAAGGATTTAGTGAAGGAAAAGAGAGTCCTAATTGAATGGGCATGAAAGAATTGGTTTGTGTTTACACTAATGAGAGTGAGTGAGTTGTTCTTCCTCTGATCTCTACATCAGTTTGGTATCAGAGCCCGGAAAAGATATGGGCTAATAAGTTGGTTGTGGTTTGTAGTTGTGGTTTGTTGGTTGTTTGCAGGAAAGTGAGTTGTGAAGCAAGGAGGAATCTTGCTTGAGAGGATGAAGAACTTGAGAAGGCATTTGCAGGCAGAGGAAGAGAGAAAGAAGAGAAAGAGACAAGAAAAGTTTGATAGAGAAATTGTGGAGTTAAAACAAGCGTTAAAGAGATTAGATGAAGAGTTCCAAGAATCTATGATGAAGTTAGAACAAATGATGGAAGAAGAAGAAGAAGCATATGAAGATGCACATGAAGAATTCATTGATGAAGAAAAAAAAATTGTTCTAGATGTTTCCAAGCATGAAGATATGACAGAGGACTCGATTATTACAGTTAAAGACATTGAGGGAATGATCATGGAGGAGTTGCTCTTGGAGATCTACAAGGAATTGAAGGATGATGGAGGTATAATGATCAAAACTATGTTTCATTTCTTTATTATACTAATCTTGTGGACAAGAAACAAATTGCAGGTTAAGGTGCAGCACAATGAAGAAGAACAAAAGAAGGATGAGACCTATCAGGGCAAAAAGAAGCAAATTCCATGTGGCAAGATGAAATGGAAGCATGTTGGTTTTGACCAACTTAAACCAAAAGTGAAGATGAAAGAACCAGGGCATAGGAACTACATCGAGGAGAATTTCATGATTGCTACGTTCAATCCAAGAGGACTTGAACTTCTTTTTTTGGTCGGGAGTATGGTGCAGGAGCACCCAAGCAAGAATATGCCTCCAAGAGGAACCTTTAAGCTTTTGGTATAAACATCATGATATAATGTTGTAAAAGGGTCTAATAGACCTATTTAAGTTTGTTTTAAGTCAATCATAGGTATTTTGGAGTCATTTGTGTTGAAATGTAAAAAGTGCAAAAATTGACAAAATGTTGTCAACACAATATTGCAAAATGCAACAAATTGCAAAATAAGGAATATGAAAGGTCAAGTTAGTTAGAAGGTCGGTTTTGAGGAGGAGTTGGTATGGTTATTAAAAAGTCATTTTGGCCTCACCGTCTCGAGGAAGTTGGAGGAATGATTTAGGGTGTGTGGGGAGTGTAAAAATTCAGATTTTTTGGTTATTTTCTGCCGGAACTTTACAGGAGTTGCACGACCTTGTACGGCCATTTTTTGTGCAAGAATCAACTTCTCCTCCATTGTACGTGATAGCCCTATGAGTCTACTTTAAAATTCAATTGGTTTCATTAAAAATCATTTAGATTTGTGGAAGTTATGGAGAAATTACTCTAGGCAGGTAAAACCCTGATCTAGGGTGGGCAGCAAGTAAGAAAATTGCATATCTTTCATTTTTATGGTTGGAACTCCCTAATTTTTGGTCTGTAAATCTGTTTTGGTATAATATTCAAGATATCCAAATTTTAGGTGTTGGTGATGAGTTATTGGGCTGATTCCATGAAGCCCTAGGACTGATTTTGCATGGAAATCTGGAAAAACAGTTTATAGTCTTGTTTTTAAGAGAATAAATTGTGGTGATCATGTCCTTATTGAATCCCATTTTTTATAAAGGGTTGTTAAGTGTAGTTTGAATCATTTATACTGAGGTTTTTGTGGATTGATAAGCTTTTGGAGACTATTTATTGACTGTCCTGTTAGGACAGAGTTGTCACAGTCATCTTTGGAGTCAAAATTTAAAGCTTTTGAGTAGGTATTTGATGAAATATCATGAATACAAGTTTGGGGATGGTATAAAAATGGTTTGAAGACATATTTATATTTATTTGTGGCTTAATAAAGTGTAAAGGACTTGGTAAATTGATGTTGTTATGTGGATGTGGCCTAAATGGCCTAATTGCTGATTTGGATAGCCTATTTGGGAAAATTCACATGTTGAAGTTATTTATGTTGGAGAAGGGGTTTGGGTCATGTATTTTGATTTTTCTAATGTGTTTGAAGGATTAACAAGAGGTTATTATGCCTTAGTCTCTATTTTGTTGTGTTGAAACAAGGATTTAGTGAAGGAAAAGAGAGTCCTAATTGAATGGGCATGAAAGAATTGGTTTGTGTTTACACTAATGAGAGTGAGTGAGTTGTTCTTCGATCTTTGCATCAATTGCTACCTCCTTCAAATATTCAAATAAAAGTATATAGCATGAAGATCCTTTCTTCTATAAACTTTGAAGTACAAAAACATCATGAATACATCCAAATGTTCTCTTTTTCCAAATCTTCTTGTAAAATGTTCTTGTACTTGATTCCACTTCAAAAAATTCGACCTGCACTTGTCTCCTCCAAAAATTTGAATAGAATATGCCCTATTAAGAGATTGCACAAGACAACATTGAAATAAAAAATGCAGAAAATGGTGCTTTCAAACCATACTATAGAAAATGAATGTTGTAGAAAAAATGTGCTCTAACAATTTTTTCAAAATTGGGAAATAAACAGTTAAATAAGCAACTCATACACGTTATCAAATGCATATGTGTTCTATTTTAGGAGCGTTACCGCGTTCTATTTAAATAATACATATATGTTTTATAACGTGTATACATTTTAAAATTTGAATCTATACATGTTACCTCAGTTTAGGCTCAAGAGAAAAGCTTGAAACCTATTATAGCCTTTGACTTACAACTAAAACTAAAAGAACAAGTTTAGGGAAATATCAACTTTGGCAATATAGGTGATGAATTTTTTGAATCAGTATGAAATTAAGAGCCGTTAGAGAACCGCGATATTCTGAACTTGTAGAAATATATATAAATTTTGTTAATATTGGATTATGTTTGCTATTTTTTAATTAATTTCTAAATAAACTAGTCCTTAAACTTGAAATATCAGGTTTTTTTGGTTTTTTAATAACTTTTTATTGGTTAATTTTCTTGTAAAAAAAATTATATGGCATAAAAATTCAGACAATTCTCTACACAATGAAAAATAGGTTCGAAATGTTTGAATTTAGAGTCCAGTGTGTTAATGCATGCATGTTGATTTTAAAAACAATAAATAAGGCCAATAAAATTCAATAAAAAAATATTTAAAATAAAATTACAAAAAAAATCCTCATCAATCTTCATGTCATTAGCTATCTTTACCCAAAAGGAATTAGCAAAATACTTTTATTTGGGTCAAAAAGTGGTGTGTCCATACACATGCATGTTATGGTAAAAAAAAAACTTTTAAAAACTGGTTTTTATACATCACTATCAAAATTTAATTCCTATCATCTAGGTATTTGAATAAATTACATATTTGGAAACTAGATTCAAAATGCTAGATTTCATTTTACCGACTTTTTTTAAGATTCATTGTGTAAGTGCTTCAAATATTCAATCCAAGTGTGACAAATTCTGAAAAACAACAAAAACACTTCCACTTTTTGAGCTTTTTGTGGACCCAACTTCTCGCATCAACCCAAAAGAGAAAATAAAAAATATATTTATATTTATATTTTTTTAAGTGTGTAGAGGATGATGAGGATAAGAAGTCAATGACATATTGGTTTATTTATTCAACTGGGCAACAAAGTCTTCAAATTGGTACTTGTAGAATATTAAGTGAACAAAAGGGAAATAGGTATTCCACCTTTTGGGAGATGGAACTTGGACCTATTTCACACTTTAGTTCATTAGGAAACCTAGATCCCTCAACCAAGTGACTCGATTGAGGAATGGATAGGGGATTCCTATGGTAATTAGATGGGGGTTCACCATTAAATGAAGCTTCAAAGAAGAAATGCAAACATTTATGCACAAAACCCAAGAAACTTGAAAGCATGAAATCAAATTGATAAATAGGATGAAATAAAAAAGTACTTGGAGGAGTGGAGAGGCCAAAACAAGATCTGTAAACCCTAGAAATTATTGTCTCATATTGCATTGGGACTAATACGCCAAGTTGGGCAATTTGGACGTTTATTTGCAAGGGTTTCTGGAAAATTTGGAATCTTCTAATGGCTGATTGGGATTTAGAGAAAGATTGCAAAAAGAATATACTAAGGACTAATACACCTAGTAAGGAAATTTAGTCCTATTGCTAGGGATTTTGACTAATGTTTTTGGCAGCCTCTGGTGATCTTTGTAGCTTCCTTCCCATCCAATCTTTAGGTATGAAAGTCTAAATTATGATCTGTAGGTGAGTTTCCATGAAGATGACAAGTTCTTGACAACTTTTGCAACTTTACCTTAAAAGGATCTTCAAGCTCCAATTCACCTAGATCTGCAAACACACATCAAGAGATAAAAATGTTGTTTTTTTAGGGAATGGGGGTTTTCCTTGTTCAAACCCTATTTTGGTAATTAAACCTTGAAATGAAAAAGAAAAGCATGAAGGAATGATGATTGAACAAATGCAATGTTGTAACTCACCAAAAAACTAAAATGAAGGTTACAAACTTGTGTGAAATGGCTTCAATGGATGTGGATCTTGACTCTTGATTGAATGCTTACTTAGAGCCTGCGTCACCAGATGTTGAATCCTGAAACACCGCGATGCATGACGACTTTGGCATGATGCTTGAATCTTGAATGTGCTATCCAAATGCTCGATGATTTTCTCTTGAATGCTCTTGTAAACTCTTGCATGAATACTTGAAGGCTCTTAGATTGCTTGCTAGGATTGCTTAGATGAAATTATGCGAAATAACTTTGTATTTATACTTGTTTATGCCTAATTTCCTAAAATTACAACACTACAAGCCGAAATTCAAAAATTGAAACTAAGGATAATAAAATACTGCCAAGAATTTGAATTAAAATAGGTCTTAGGTTAAAGTGGAACTCATACACCAAGTTGGGTGTATGAGTCCCATAGGCTTAAACCCGGGACACAAACTTCAAGAAGTTCTATGTTCAACATGACATTTGAAATCAGGGCCCAAGACCTAGGGAGGATCCATACGCCCAGATGGGCGTACGGGTCCCAGATCCCTAAATCTGAAACACATAGCCAAAAACATTAAATTGTGATTTTCTATTTATTATTTATCAGGCTTATCCTTAGAAAATGCATTTAACTAGACTTGCGGATGCAAAATAGGACCAATTAAGGCATAAATAAGCCATATTTTAACATGGAGGATCCATACAAGTGTGAAAATGCAAAGGGATACATTTTTCTATACTACATTAAGTGAGTCTCTTAGTAATGCACACTTAACTTACATGTCTAGAAATGCATACCATACACATGGAAAAACTCAATGAAGGTTGAGTATGTCATTAACCATTTGACCTATGAAGATTACAAGTGCTTATTATGAATTTAGGATGAATCCAAATCATTACAATAGAAAAAATATAATAGCTAGACTTAGAAACTATGAACCTTCTTGTTATGTTTTGTAACAAATATTTTTTAGTGGCTAATATTTGCCAATTGGCTAATAGTTGAAATTTGGAAATCAAAATTTGGCTAATAATTCAATTTTTAAGGTGACCTGAATTGCCACATTTTTACAAAATTTTATTTTAGTTTTATTTAAATCACCATAGTGTTTATTTAAAAAAAAAATTAACTCAAAAAATTACCACAATATTTGATACATGATTAGATCATATTTGCCAATAATATATCATAGTTATTAGTTACTTTAGGTCATATCACCAATCTTTAGTTGTTACCATTGATTTAAAATATAATATAACAATTATATTTTGTGAGGTAAAATATACCATGATTTGTAATGCTCATGGGGTTTGAAATTGCTTTTGGATCATCAATCTCAATGAAGATCAACAGTCTAAAAGCAATTTTGGGGCCCCATGAGCAGTACAAGTTGCGGGTATATTTTACCTCACAAAATACAATAAGGGCCATTATATAATATTTTAAATCAATGCTAGCAACTTAATATTATACATTCTATCCCTTAAACCTATCAATTATTTCCACCCTCAAACCCCTACTTTTTCATAAGAATTATATTTTATTAAATTGGAAGGATTTGACATGGTAATTAATAGATTTTCCTATTATTTACCAAGATTCACCAATATTTTCTACAAAATTTTACCAATGTAAAAAATCTCCAATAAAATTAATATTTTTTTGAAAAAAGGAAAGATTCGCCAATAGAAATTAATATTTTTTTCCAAAAAAATGAAATATTTGCCAAAATTTTATATCTTTTTTAGGGGGGGTTCTTAGAGTTATTCCTACTATGTAAGTTTTTCTCTGCTAGGCTATTCTCTAGTCTAATGTCATCCTCTCAGAAAAAAAATTAAGAAGCACATTCTTATACCAAATGCATGTTGGATCTTGGAAGGAAATGTGCACACCTATTAAGTAATCATGGAAATCTATGATTTTAGTTATTGTAGGGGAGGCCCATACCTCCATGTCAGGGTTTTTATCATACTTTTAAAAATTAAATCGACCTCAAACCACCCTTTTTCATTCGCAAGGAGTATAGGAGGCCTTCGATATTCAACCAATGTCACCTTTAATCATTAATGGTGCATGTCCATTCAGATGCAAGGATAAGGAAATCACTCAAAAAAATTGTTGAATTAATAGCTTGTAAATGACATGCAAATCCTTGGGTCCTATAGAAATTACTAAGGTATGGGTGAACACTATCATATGTTATTTGGTGGTTGGTGAACATGAAAAAATGATCTCTTGAAACATAGGAGAGTAGGAGGGAGATGAATTTTGGATGTTCAATCACTTGAGAATAACCTTTTGCATGAAAGGATGAATCTTTGTAGAGTTTTGTTGTATAATTGAACTTTATGGGAGTTAACCACTAAACCATACTTGTGGAGAATATCACTCAAATTGAACCTACTTGAAAATCCAATTGAACCTACTAACTTCTCAATGTTTTGATGTTTGGCTCAGATATTTTTTTTTGATGATGATGTTAGAAAAAAGACAAGGTGATGTCATCATGATAAAAGTGTGATGTTATCATGATTGGGAATGCTCAAAGATAGGATGACATTAGTAGCGTTAAATAACATCACCAAAGTATGGCTTCTGGAAAAATATAATGGACTGGTTTTAAGGGGAAGTCCAATTGAATCATATAAGAATTCAACTTAAAAGTTTATATTTAGTTTGATAGGGAATCTCTACAAAAGGGTTGATGATGCAATGGTGATGAAATGATGATGTCATCATGATATGGCTTGCAAAATTTTCAAAGTGAATTGGACTTAACTTTAGATATTAAGGATTGGGTTTAGATAGGCCTTGAACTTCTATAAAACTTTAAATTTGGATTTATATTAGATTAGATGTGGAGAAGGATAAGTGAACTAGACTAGTTACTTTTTAATGGGGAAGTTCAGACGAGGGAAATTCCCACAAAAAGGCTTTTATGTGAAAAATACTAAGTGCAATGGTTTAATTTCAAACAAATATCAATTTGTTTCAAACAAGCTTTGAAATTTTGCAATTTCATTCAATTTTATCTTATAACTAGTCAAGTGTGGGGAAAGTCAAAGTGAGTTGGATGCTTCAATTTTACATCAAGAAGTTTAGATGGGCATTCATATTTCACAAAAGATTAAGTATGAAAAAAAGTTCAACCAAATTGGACATGTGGAAAAAGCTTACTGAACTAGTTTTCTAAATTTTTAATAGGTTTTGTTCAAATTGATATCAATTTTCCACAAGCAAGGACTTTTATGGGAAAAGTTAATTGGACCAAACAAGCAAAAAATCATATCAAAACTAGCCTTTGGATTTGGTTGGAAGTTGGGTTCTTATAAAAAGGAATTACAAGTTATTATTTATTTTTTCTTTGTTTGTGGGGACTTCTAATCGATCAGGACTTTGTAGGAAAACATAAGGGAACTACACCTAGTCAAATTGGATAAGTAGAACCCACAAGCCAAAAATATTATTGGTCTTATCTCATTTCAACAAACATTTTGAACATTCTCTATCTCTCTTAAATAGTACTTCAATATGGGAGCCCAACTTGGAAGATTTCCTAGATCAATTATCAACAATGGGTAAATAAGACCAAATGTAAAATTAAAGAGCATAACAAGGAAAAAATGAGACACATAGAAATGGGGTATCGACAAAGGCAATGGTAGCAATACGTGTAAGGAAGCTAAGATAGCAGAACAACTTCCTACACTAATCTTGAGAGGATAATAATGCAAAACTTTATAGATATTTAACAATTACAGAAAATTAAATAGAATAAACATAAATATCATGTGCATACCACGACATAGTGATTTACGTGGGGAAAACCCTTTCGAGAGAAAAACCCCACACTCCAAAAGCCACCCAATATATTATTCAGAAATCATAAATATTACAATATACTTACAAAGCAAGCTTCTCACAAGAGTATTACCACTCAGAGATCAAGAGACAACGTGACTGCTATCAAACTCTCAGAAAAAAGCATGACACTCTCTATCACAACCATAATATAACACTCTCATAAAATATAGTTACATTCTAGGGCAAGACAAACCAACAAAATATCCACCATTAGTCTAAAGAGCCTAATAATGGTGGTCAAATTTATTATATATCATTATTTAATGTATGTCGACCATTTTGGGAGTTTCCTAAAAAAGTTAACACACTCACATTTTTCTTTTTTCTGCCATTGTACACCTATCAATGTAACTAGGAAATATATATATCCTATCAACAATGAACCATATACAATTGCAAGGTTGAGACACGTTTTTCCAACAAATCTCCCACTTGTCGAACACCTTGCAAGAGCAACATGAGGGTGTAAACATCATCTCTTTAATTGCTAGGGGTTGAAAGGTCCATAGTCTTTGAACACCTTCTAAACTTCTTTGTGCTCACAGGATTAGTTAAATAATCAACAACATTCATCAAACTCTCTACCATAGATAGCTTCACCTTTCCATCATCAACCATATCTCTAAAAAAAGATATTGTACATCAATGTGCTTGGTCTTGGCATGAAATGTTGGGTTCTTGGCTAGACATATCACAGTCTGACTATTGCAATAAATTGTCATTGCGCCTTGTTTTATCCCAATACCTGAACATAGTCTCTTAAGCTAGACAACTTCTTTACAAGCATGAGTAGTTGACATATACTCTACTTCAGTAGTGGAAAAAGCAACCATAGCCTATCGCTTACTCATCCAACTAATTGCACCACCAAATAAAGTAAAAATATAAGCACTAGTGGATTTTCTGCTATCAACATCACCTACC
>VDFB02288561.1:0-48361 GCA_007258455.2 Sequoia sempervirens
ATGCTTGGAAAAAATCTGTCAAAGCATAATAGTAAGCAATGGCTTAGACAAGGTAGTGGATTGTTTGAAAAAATGCCTCAAAGAAATGTGGTCTCATGGTGATGGAAAGCCATGACAAGCCATTGACAAGGCAATGAACTATTTGAAAAAATGCCTCAAAGAAATGTGGTCTCATCATGAAACCACATTTCTTTGAGGCATTTTTTCAGACAGTTCATTGCCTTGTCTATGCTACCACATTTTTCATACATGTCCACCAAAGCATTTTATCAAACAATTCATTGCCTTGCTGCTATGGCTAAAATCCTAAAACAAGTGCTTTCGAACAAGCTATGGATGCTTGGAAAAATTCTATCAAAGCATAATAGTAAGCATAATTGATGATACATATTTTGAGAAGTATACACATGATATACCCAATACCCTCTAGTGATAAAATTATGGATCTAATACATTACGTGGTAAAACTACATCTTCCTTAATCCTTCATGGCATTATTATACCTTGTGACGATGATATGCCTAGTGAACATATCCTTTATAAATCTCATGATAGATTTCCTTGTTTACTTATGGATTTTCCTACTTGTGTCTATTCATCTTTCCCCAAATCCTAGTGATAAATTGATATACATATTCTACCTTTAGATTAGTTTGCAAGTACTTCTTAACTATCTTGTGGCTTATGATATATTGATGAAATATTTAGTGATGGACATGATGAGTTTTTTAATCTTCCCTTGACAATTTTTATGACTATTTTTATTACACACTCTTTTGGTTTAGGTGTAGGTTTGGTTTGCTTCTCATGCTATAATTAATTTAAATCCATGTATTTTAGGTTATTCCACATCACCAATTCATAATCAATTTCTATGTAAGTTTTAATCAAATCTTCTTCTTTTTTAATTGTTTAGGCTATATTTTAGAATAATTTTATGGTTTTTTTTTTGGGATACATGTTTTCATATATTTCAATATCTATTTACGTAATTATCCTAACTAACATCTACACACTTTTCTTTGTAGCTTTCTATTAGGTTGTTTTGTTGGTGTCTATTGGAAATGGCAGACCAGGTATTTATGTTGTTTTTGGTACTTGCAATATCATTTTAATGAAATGAAATACTAAACTAGGATTTAATAGGTAACACATATAGTAATATTTAATATCATTTTTATGATCATAAGATTGGACTAGTTAGTGATTAAAAAACATATGTTTTATAGTTTTAGAGTCATTTTCATCTTTGGTGTAGGTGTCGCATCGTACTACTATAAGAACAAAATTTCTTCAACCTCCAATGTTGTTGCTATGCATCCACATTGCAAATGTCCAAAAACGGGTGATCCAAGAACAAGAAAATGCACTTAAAACTTTGTAGATTCTAGAAAAAAATGACTAAAACTTTTCCACTTTTGTGTATCTCAACTTAAAGCCATGTTTTCAAAGTTTTGAATTTCTTAAGTTGTAACATATCATGCACCTAAGAGTCATGTTCTCCTAAAAAAAGAAGTAATACTCGAGTTAAAAGTTGTACTCTTATTGTTGATATTACGTGGTGCATTCAGGGAAATAACACATCATCATCATCTGAATATTCAGATGAAAGGGTAGAAAGACCTGCTCCAAGGACAGATGAATATTTCAATGAAATGATATATTGTACTTGCAAAAGGTGCCAAAATAGGAAACTAAAGAAGCGACGACTTGTTGGTATCCATAGATTGAAGTATGGAGTTTATATAGAAGAGGTACACTATAATTAATAAATTATTATTCTTATAATAAATAAATATGCATATTATTTAATAGATTATTATTGATCATTTCAATTGATTTTTTGATAAAAAGACGCTTCCAATTCCCAATATTCTTGAAGAACCAATGGATTTCGTTGATGATAGTCATTCTCAAGATGAAGAACAAGACACATTTATGGATGAAACCACTTCACAGATAAATGAGGCTGGTGTCAATGAATTTCTCCAAGACTTCTACACATCTTCTGAAGAATTTATTGATTCACCCCTAGCTCAGTTGGCTAGGACACCTCTTTTCCCAAATGCAGATACTTCTATATTGGCAACACTTATGTTGTTGTTGAACTTGAAGGTTACACATGGATTGACAAACACATGTTTTACTGATATATTAAGGTAGGATTTGATATTACTATAAATTAATGATCTAAATGTCTTGAAAGTTTCAAATATTGTGTATACTTATAAAAAATAATTTGTTGTCTCATGTAGACTTTTGGCAAACAAAATACTTCCAAAGGACAATAAGTTGCCCCATTCTCATAGAGAAGTATCTTCAGTGATGAAAGATATTGGAATTGAGTACAATACATATGATGCATGTCCAAATGACCATATATTGTACTATGGAAACAATGCAGATTTGCAACAATGCCCAATGTGTCACACAAATAGGTATAGTCAAGATCAAGTATCCAAGAAGGTTCCTTATAAAGTACTTAGTCACATTCCACTAAAGCCAAGGTTTGAGAGGATGTTCAAATGCAAGGAGTTGGCAAAATATATGCATTATCATGCACAAGAGAGGAGCCAAGATGGTGTCATGCGTATGGCTGCGGATAGCAAACATTGGAAAGAAATCGAGGAAAAATGGCCACATTTAAGAAATGAGCCAAGGAATGCAAGAATTTCTCTAGCAATGGATGGTGTCAATCCTTTTGGAGATCTTAGAACAGCATATTCTGTTTGGCCGGTTTTAGTTATTAACAACAATCTTCCCCCTTGGATGGCAATGAAAAAAGAGCATGCAATGTTAACTCTTATCATACCAGGTATTAGAACATATTAATGCAATACTTTCTTGAAGAATATATCTAAAAAAATTCAACTCAGTTAAACCCTGATAAATAATTTTTTGTTTACTTAGGGAAGTATCAGGTAAAGGATATGGATGTATATATGGAGCCCCTCATTGACGAGCTTCATGAATTATGGGATGGTGTAAACATGTATGATGTATCAAGACCTATCAATGATAGGAACTTCCTCTTTCATGTGATTCTTATCTGGACAATTCATGATGCCCTAGGACTCTCTATTTGTTGTGGTAATATATTATAAATTACATTTGTAATTATTTTATTCATTTTATCATTTACTAAATATGGTTTCCATTCTTATTTTAGGGCTACAAACAAAGGGGAAACATGGTTGTCCATCATGTGGGCCAAAAACATTGTATAGGCAGTCAAAGGATCTCAATAAAACTGTGTATGATGAGTATAGACAATTTTTATCACAAAATCATCGCTATCGAGTGCATGAGAAAAACAAGTTCAATGGAAAGGAAGTGGAAATGAGGAAGCCAAGAAGGATGAACCCTGCCAGGTGGAAAGCACTATATGACAAAAAAGAAGGGACAGGTTTTCCACTAGGAATGAAAAGACTCTTAATTTTCTACCAATTACAATATTATGAGAACTTGTCAATAGCCCACCTATTTGATACTATGCACATTGGGAAAAATGTGGCAGAGTGTTTGTGGAAACATCTAAATGGAACCAACCTTGAAGCACAAATAAAGTTACGAAAGGACCTCCAAGCTGTCAATATCATGCCGAACATGTGGTTGCATGAAAACAACTCATTTGTTCATGCTCCATGGATTTTTACGTCAAAAGAGAAAGAAAACATCATTGACACAATGAAAAGCATAAGATTTCCTTCTGGTTTTGGTGCAACATTAAAAAACTTATTCACAAGAGATGGCTCAGAGTTCTCAAGGCTAAAAACACATGATTGGCACAACTGGATAAAGGTAACTATGTAGAATGTTAGATTTGTTGGCAACATAATTAAGAATTTGTATATCTTAGTGATAATAGAACTTCATGCATATTTTAACATTATTTTTGTTAATGGTCATGTAGTATGTGTTGCCCGCAGCAATACCGAGCACCTTTGACCATGATGTCACATTAACTATTTACAAATTATCCAAATATTTGAGGTATTTTAATCCATCATGCATAATCTTTCATGACTCTTATCCTTTGAAGTGCATTATTGGTAATTCTTTTATACATTAATACATTTAGTTTTGAACAAATAATAAGTCTTTATTATAATACACATTAATATTTGTAGGTGGGTTTCATCTAAAGAGATACATCAGGATGAATTGAATTATTGGAAGAGGAATGTTCCACTTTTGATGTGTGATATTCAAATGTACTTCCCTCCGAGCTTCTTCAATTCTCAAGAGCACTACCTTGTACACCTAGTAGAAGAGATTGAACAATGTGGTCCTATCCATATCCGGACAATGTGGCTCGTGGAGAGATATATGAAGGTTCTAAAACAATTTGTGAGGCAAAAGGCTCGACCGGAAGGGTCCATGGTTGAGGGGTACATGGTTTTCCAGACAATGGTTCATTTGAGTGAGTACTTACCTGAATTGCATCTTGAAGCTCCTCGATTATGGGATGGTAACCAACCTCAATCATTTGAAGGAGAAAAATTAGAGGGTCAAGGGACTTCAAAGAGGATAAAAGGTATACAAAAATGTTTGAATTAATTTATTTTATTTTAAATTTTACAAGACAACTTTAAATCATTATTAATTCATTGAATTTATTTATTTTCATTGTAGATGCTAAGGAGTGGGAGTCATTACATTTGTATGTTGCATACAATTCTGACTTTATGTTGGAATGGATGGAGAAGTACACTGAACAAAAGAAATTAGAGGATGAAAAGGCATGGACCAATGTATATAATAGACATGGTCAAAACACTGCTCGAGGGCTTCCTGCAAGCCATAAAAGAAAATGGCCAGATAGATGCTCATGGAATTGGCTAAAGACCAATATTGAACACGAGGCAACAAAGGGGAAGAATAGAGTGACACAACAACAATTGGATTTTGTTAAAGGATCTAGAAATGGGGAGGTGATACATATATATTAACATATTTGAGGTATTTAGTGATTTTCCTTTTTAACTTTTCTATCTGTGAATCTAATTAGTTAATATTTATATGAACTTAGGTAACATATTACAAAGGAATGTGGAATTTCGGTCATCATTTTCGCATCAAAAGGGTTGATGACAAAAGACAAGCTTATGATTGTGGAATTTCAGCTTCATTTGAGGTGGAATGTCGTTCACATGCAAATGATAGACAACCAATCACAAGCACACTTCGCTATTATGGAGTGTTGGAGGATATTATAGAGCTTGATTTTATATCTTTCAAGAAAGTTATTTTTCATGTTCAATGGTACAAGCTTATCAAAGTGGGTGAAGACAAAACTATATTTTTGCACAAGAATGGATTCCATATGATGAATACATCTAGGTTTGAAGCCCTTATGTGTTTCCAAACCAATGTGACCAAATATTTCTCATTCCAAATTTAGAACAACCTGGTTGGTCATTCGTGATTGATTATGATCCAAGAGGACGAAGAGTAACATCTATTCAAGATGTAGAGGACCATGATTTACTTGAAGATGAAGAAGTCCCCCTTGAAGACATAGATGGCCAAGATGGAGATGATGAAAACTTTATTGTCAATGATGTGTATGACCAAGATGAAGATCATGACGAGTTTACTGAAGAGTTTGAAGGATATGAGCAACAACATGGGCATCAAGTCCATGAAGATGATGAATTTATTGATTTTCATTTACCTATAGTTGAAAGTGAAGAAGACCATGAAAACTATGGTATTAATTTATTTGTGGATTTAGGGCCCATTAATGATGGTGCATTTATGTCATCAGATGAGGACATTTCATGTGAGAATGAAATTGTTTGATCATCAAGTTCACTTTTAGATGGTTTTGAGGATCCAATACAATATAATTAACTCTTTACATGTTAAGTTTTGTGTTTTTAATTGTACACAAAATGTAATGGAAATTAAGTTATTTGAAAGTTTTAAGTGTTCTATTAGTGGATTCTTGTAATGCCAATGAATATAGCTTGCATTTTTTTCAATTGGATAAGTTGTTTCATTTTATTTTTTTACTTCTTCAACAATTTACTTGAAAGACGTTTTTGTCTTTGGAAGTTTTACACAATCAACACCTACGCACTTTACACAATTAACACCTAGGCAAGAGAAACACAATACCATAAAGCTAAAAAAACTTTGGAAGTTGGGCATTGTTTATATTTTTCTTATAATTGAAACATAATGAAAATTATGTATGTTATTGTTCAAGGGAAAAACATTACTATGATGGTGCATGAGGTAAGTTTGAAAATCATCTTTTATAGGTTCAATTATCTTACGTTCCATATTATATTATGTTAATTTATGTTTGTGGAATGCAGGCCTTCTCTAAAGTCATTCCAACCCCTATCACACCCTTTAGTACATCTAGTATTATGCCAACGGTAAGACTTGATCTAGATTCTTTTGCATTTAATTAACTTATTTCTTCGTTTATATTTTGTTAATATTTTTGTTTGTCATAGGGCATTTCTAGAGTAAGTCCAACAAGAATGCATCTTGTTGGCATGCAAGATCCAATTATGCCATCCAATACACCCAATGCCAGGCAAAATGTAAGATTTAACCATATGTTTGTGTGGGTTTGATTTTGTTATTTCCCCTATTATACCACTTTAATATTTATATTTGTCTTGTAGGGTGTTTCAAGAAGATGTGTGACACCCTCTACATCTAGACCAGAAACACCTGTCACAAGAGAAGTATCAAGCACAATACCTCATAGCATGCCCTCTACATCAAACATGGATGCTCCTAGCATCCCTGCTGAAATGGATGCTCCTAATATCCCAACAACACATGAACAAGTTTCCTTGAGGAGTCTTATAGAATCACAATCAAGAATACTAAGACTCCTACCAGAAACTCCTGAAAATGTTGAAATTAGGAAAGAAATACTTAAACAAATTGAGTTATGGGAGAGGAAATTGTTGGGGAGTGCAAGGCTTACTTCAGATGAACAGGTAAAATTATTTGGTAATATTATCTTATTATTCTTTTCTAGTTCATATTTTACTTTTATCATTATAATGGTATATTGATTGGTAAAAGCATCATTGATGATTACATGCTTGCTTTGTGATACTAAAATGTGATTACATTGTTGCTTGATGGTCTCGTTGTAAATACAGGAAATAAATGACAAAGTGACTGATGTACCTATAGGGGCATTTACCTCAAACCCTAAGACTACAACAATATCCTCAGTGACTACAAAAGGAACACAAGAAGTTACAATTTTGCTCACCTCAGAAGGAAATTTCTTGAAGGATGAAAGGGGGTTAAAATTCTTTCACTTTATTTTTCATCGTGTAGAACAATTATTTGGCAATACCATTCAAATGGATTGGAGGAAGCAAGGCAATGCTAAGAAAGAAGAGCTCTTTAAAGATGTCATAATAGCATTTGGAAATCCTGGTTTTAATAAGGAAATTATTCTAGATATTGCACGAAGATACATTCACTCTAAACGAGACAATTTAAGGTCAAAGCTGACAAAAGACTTGAGATATCCACGTCCAGCTTGGATTACAGACCAAATGACATGGGATGAACTTATTAAAGATTCCAAATTTAAGAGGAAGGTGCACAACAATCCAAACTATAGGCCTTCTGCACGAGGAGGATCTAAAAGACGCCTTCGAGATACAACAAAAGCAACCCAAGCTAGGGTGTCAAGTATTGGATCCCATAAATTAGGATCTGGTGGGTACAATAGCATTCGTGGTGGTTTGGTAAGTGAATATTTTCATCTACTATATTCTCTATTTCATAAAAAAATTCATGAAAAACTTATGAGTTAATTGTATCTTATGATTCATTATACCTTATAAATTTGGTTATATTTGTTTATGTAGGTTCACCAATTTCAAAAGGAAGCTTCAGAGGAGGACCTAAAATATGCTTTACTACATGGTTCTTAGGGCCTTCGACAACATATGCTAGATCGAGGGGAGAAATTAGTCACTGGTCATGAATCTGATGTAAGTTCTTTGTGTGATGGGCTATAATAAAATTTCATATTTTGCTTTCATTTCCATTGCAAAGAAAATGATACAGATATTAATTTAGATAGATACACCTCGAATTACAACAGTTTATTTCTTGCATTGAAAAATGAAACAAGCAAAGCTAAAACTATGATATGAGTTGCTACAAGATTAATAACTATCAATTTACATAGAGAAAAGCATAGATTTTCATGGTTTATTAAATTCTATGCTTTGAAGCAAGAAAATAAGGTCTGATATGCTATTTTAATGAGTTAAATTGTGTTGTGTATAGGAAGCCCAACAATCAAACTCATCAGGTAGTGAGCATGAAGAAGAGCTAGAGGAACATGATGAATTGTTTGTTGCACACAATGATTCGATTGCCATTCTTGAACCTCGACAGGAAACCATCCATGAATTTCAGCAAGTGGGAGACAAGAATAATGAGGAGGGTGTTCAATGTGATGAACAACTGACACCCTCAATTAGTATAGTGCCTCGTAGAAAGAGGACATAATGGAAGAGGATAGATAGAAACAAATGAACAAAAGACATATTTGCTTCTTATGTTTAAGTGTATTGTTGTCTAATCATGTGGGATTGATCATTGATAAGAAAACAATAGAATATATAGATTAGAATGCTTTTGTTTAGCTCTCAGGACTTAATGGAAGAAAAGAAGTTAACAAAATGATTTTTTGCAGGATCTTTTATGTTCCTTACATCAATTACTGCAAGCAACTTTCCTAGTTTTCATTCACATGTGTGGTCTAAATCATTTGTTTTTGTAGATCAATTGCCTTGGATGGAACTAAATAGGATGCAATTTTTTAGATTATTACTTTTTAAATCATGGAATCCCTTAGAAGCCGAGATTTAAAAATATTCTTTGATTTGCTGTAACAAAATATGATAGAGCAGGACAAAATATCTTTTTCTTTTCTTTGTTATTAAATATTATACAAAAGTAAGTTACAGTTTGGTTGATATTCAACAAAATTTGCAGCCAAAGATATGTTGTGCTGACTTCAATTTTTCATAGCTGCATTGTGGTGTAAGTATTTTTAAGTTGATTTTCCTCCAGGTTGAGCTAAAATGCATTGGGCACATTGGAAGAAAAATTGCACATACTTCATGAATTACATTTGGTGAGATTCTTATCTTCTGTTAAGCAATTAATATTGACTTTAGATTCAATTTTTTGGTGGAAAATCAGGGTGTTCTGGAGATAATTAGGATAAGTTGTGCCAATATCCTACTAAACGAGAATTTGATGAATTTCTTGATTGTTGTGGCATGCTTGCTCCAGAATTTTTGGAGGGGTATGTTTTTGTTAGTTTCCTTATTCCATCAACTATGGGAGGAAGTAGCATTTTGATACCCGGAGCAACTGGTTACATGGGTCATCATTTGGCCAGTGCAGCCCTTGCTCAAGGCCATCCTACTTTCCTTCTTGTTAGGGAATCCACAACTTCTAACCCTGACAAGGCCAAGTTGTTGGAGTCCTTCACATCCAAAGGAGCAACTCTGCTCTATGTAAGTTACTCATACAATCACCATTCAACAACACACAATGTTTTTCTTGCCTCTAATGTCATTTTTGTAATACCCAAATGCAGGGATCTGTAGATGATTATGCAAGCCTTGTAAAGGCAATCAAGAAGGTGGATGTGGTGATTTCCACAGTGGGTTCTCAACAGATTGCAGATCAGTCCACTCTCATCAAGGCCATCAAGGATGTTGGAACTATCAAGGTACAATCCGTGTCTATGTTTTAACCAAATTCATGATAATGGTCATAATGCAATTCTGTTGTCCTGTATTGAGTTTATGTGTATCTTTTGCAGAGGTTTTTCCCATCAGAGTTTGGGATTGATGTTGACAAACACCACGCAGAGGAGCCTGCAAAGAGTATGTTTGACTTGAAAGTAAAACTCCGTCGGGCTATTGAAGCAGAGGGAATTCCACATACATATGTTGTTCCCAACAGTTTTGCAGGTTACTTTCTTGCTAACCTTGCGCAGCTTGGCCAAACAGCTCCTCCAAAACCTTGCGCAGCTTGGCCAAACAGCGCCTCCAAGAGACAAAGTTGTCATTTATGGAGATGGAACTACCAAATGTATGTACCATTTTCATTTTTGTAGTTCATTAATTAATATCATACAATTTTTGGTTCTTTTAGATCTGTATTACTCAAGATTTCTAGGAGTCATTTTTGCAGACTCTGGTCTCTGTTACAAATTTCCTAACTTCATTTACTATTATGATTATTTGTTGATTCATGATCTCTGTTATTGGAGATTTGTGGTCGCTATTATTAGCTTTGTTCTTTCCTCTATGTTGTTATCTCATGAAGAGCTTTGTCTTTCATCAGTTCTTTTGTTTGCAACCATAAATTTGTCAGCATGCTAAATATAGTATTCAGCAGCTGAATCCAATTAAAAGCAAATATTGAAAACATCACCTTTACAAAACACAAACAATCCTATTTATACCACTAGTTCCCAGTAATTATTTCAAACATGATAACCTTTACCGTAAGAAAATTATGCAAAGCCTCACCTGCATTGAAGAACTGTCCATAATAAGAGTTTGCAAGATGGTACTGGTAGTGCGGACAAGACAAATTCGCAGGATTGTTACCTGCAACTTTAGGTCTACAACCTGAACAAAATTTGATAGCTTTTTGAAAACCCGTATTCCATCTTACATAAGCTAAGATAGCAAAAACTATCAGAAAAATGAAGTAATGAGGCAAATGCTTTCAGATATACCAATTAATGAGTAATTTAACTATAAAACCACATTAAATTAAAACTAATATAAAGGACCTGATTCAAAGAACCCAGTCTGCACCTCTTTATCGGCACTACCAAATATGATTGGTGGAGATAATAGTTTTAAAACTTCTCCATTCAACAACCATGCTTGTTGGCAATCAGCGTTGCAAGTAGTTTCTAGCTCCCCATGACTAGATGTGGTAGAGGATAATGCTAAAGGTCGACTTGGAAACACCATTAACAAAGAAAGAACCTCCTGAACAAGAGAGAAATGTATTTGAAGGGAATACAAAGAAAGTGATGAAAGCATAATAGAAGCATTGAAGAAAGAACCTTACAATTATCTTATCAAAATTGTTTGCTCCAACTAGATTACAAAAATGTTTTTCCAGAGCAGCTCCCACTGCCAATGACAATCCAAATTTAAGCTCATAGATAGCAAGTTGAATTGGCTGAACAATGTCTTTGTATGCAGCGTATTCCTTTGAAAGCCGAAGAATAAATGAAGTGGAAATTTCCTGAAACAACATAGCTATCAAAACAGTGAAACAAAGAGCACGTTGGATAAATAAAGAACAAAGATAAATGTCTTATTGTCGATGGAAGAAAACTTATCTAGAACACAATACATAAACTCAAAAGTGAAGCATATAAATAAGCACTCAAGATTGGCAGAACCAATAATTCCCTGTTTTCCATTTAACATTCTAGCTTCCCCGTGTGGGCTTGTAATAGATTGTCAAGCCTATCTACAAGACTTGGATGGCACTGAGAGACAATTTCACCATTACCTGGAAATAGATAATAGAGACTATTTCACAGGAGCATTGAAGGAAGGTCACAACAGATTTCAGATATTATTCTCAAGTGTTCAATAGGGTTTTAGAACTATTTGTAATCTTTTGAATCTATCATGGGAAAACAAAATTTATATAGATAAGATTTCCATGAAAAGAATTCTTTAATGATTGCTTAGACCAAGGCTAATAAGTGTCATGATTTACAATCATTTTTTAGTAGGTGCTTTATAATAGGTTTATGGCCTATGTTACATGGCATTTCTAGCACAGGGATAGCAGGACAGCAGTCTAAGGACCATACACACACAGACACAGAGTGATGCAATATAACATCATGACACAGTTAAAATGATGCTGAATAGTGTCTGCAAAAGTCTGCATACCAACCATATTCCAAAAAGAAATTATTTGTCTGACTTCTCACATTTATTGTTAATACTATCATTCTGCTTGTTTATAGACTGGTTTTGAGTTTTTGCATCGGTATAAGGTTTATTGTTAATAGATTGGTTTTGAGTTTTTGTATCGGTATAAGGTTTGTTGTTAATACTATCATTCCGCTTGTTTGGTATCACTATGATTTTGGCTTCAGTTGTTCAAACAAAGGCTAATGTGATAGAGTAATTATAATTAATATGACATTCAATTTGATAGAGTAATTAGCTCTGTTTTTCCCTGCGTATTAGCTTTGTTCTTTCCCTCATAACCTGTGCAGGAATTAGGCTGCTTTAGTTTTTACATAGATGAAGGGGTCTCTGTTATGGAATTTTGCTTGATCTTTTGCCTAAAATATCGTTGAATTGGGAATGCAGCTGTATATTCGAGGGAAGAAGATATTGCAACAGTTTTAAAGGTTGTAGCATATACATATGAAAGTGGACTTATTAGGCAGCCAAAGCCACGCGCTATGGTGGCAAGTTAAAAATCCATTTCTAATAGTTGTTTAAAACATTAAAGGTAGACAAATGTGGTGCCAAACATTGTTAAATAGAGTTGTAAACATTGTATTCATGTGCAGCCTTTGGAAGAGGTGTTTGACCAAGTAATAGCAACAAGTGTTAAACCCACGCAGAGGAATAGTTTGTATTATTTTTGAACTCCAACGTGCCATCTTAAATGAAATAATGTACAACAAACAAAAAGTTTGAAATCTTAATAAGAGGAATCCTTTGAGTTGTTAATTGTATTTGCCCAACAATACCTACGACTGGTAGAATGTAGAGAAGTGGAAGCAAACTACTATCCATTTCTGTATAAATAAAGAGCAGCAACATAGCGTTTGGTTGCCCATTCAATCTGAAATTAGTCCCCAGGATAAAATATGAGGCTCTTTAAATGTTTCTTGAAACTAGGCCCCAATCTGCTGCCCATGATATAGTATAAAAGTGCATCAGCGCAGTCCTAAATTATCATAAGTTCCTGGTTCTGAGTTTATGCTGAGTAGAGAGTGATAATAAGCTTCAGTTTGAGAGCTTTACGATGGAAATAAGTATTGGGATTTTGAGTGTTTTCATGGCGTGTTTTACTTTATTTGTGTTTTACTATAATTTTCATGGTGTGTTTTACGTTATTATATGTTACTATATTTTGTTAGTGTTTGTTCTTTTCTTATCTGTATTATTTTATTTTGTATTATAAAGCAAATAATACAAGGTCAGTAGTGCAAATCTATTTGGTTAGTAGTTACTATAATTTTGATTTGTGTTAGATGAAGATTGATGAATTAATTGCCTAATTGCTTTGTTTTGACATAGGACAACAGATAGAGTTTTCAAATGGTAGTTTTAAAGCATAAAGGAGCAGTTGGGAAGGAAAAAGGTCAGTTTGACACCTGTAACAACATTTTGCAAGCATCTAAGAAGGTATTGATGGGCAGTTGAGAAGCATGCAGGCATATAGGGACAGTTTAAGCACCTGTAGCAACAATTTGCAAGCATTCAGAAGGTTAAAGATTGGATATAATAGTTGACAGAGTGGATATTTGTAATTAGTTCTTTTGATTTTGATATAGAATTGTAAACTTGACACAGTTTCATTCTAGTCACTTTGACATTGTAACTCAGATTTTTCAGTTTTAGACTGAAACAAAACATTTTGTAACCCATTTTCAAAGCAAGAGATACATGTATTTTCAAACTGTGTATGGTTGCAAGACCATCTTCTATCAATAAAATGAGCATTTTGGCTTTCAAAAGTTTTGTTTCTATTATGTGTATGAATTAATTGATGTCATTTTCTATTATTTTCAAACATTGAATGTTGAAAATCACACAAAAAATATTTAAAATAAATTATTTATTTTTTAATATATTTTTCATATTGTTTCTAGACTTTAATCCCAATTATTGTCTCCAGAGAGACAATATGTCTTTAATCCTAACTATTGTCTCTAAAGAGACAAAAGTGAAATTGTCTCTAAAGAGACAAAAACACTTATGTTTCATATTGTCTTTAGAAAGACAATTTTTAAGACAATAGTTTAAGACGCCCGCTTAAAGACAATAATTGAGACAATACACAGTTTTTTTTTTTGTCTTAAATTAAGACAATTTACTAAATAATTGTCTCAAAAAATGTCTTAAAACTCCCTTCTATGTAATAGTGAGGTGGTTTACTTCTAGTTGTAGGTCCTACTCTTAGCTTGCATTTATATTTGTAGCATAGCATTCAAGATTTCTTAAACAAAGCTACAAAAGTAAACATATGTTTCCAAATTACCCATAACAAAATTCTTTGGCTAACCTTCTCCTACCCCTTTTATAGTACAAATTTGTTGAATAAGTGTTGTGCAGTTTACATTGATGTTAAAACAAGATTAGAGGTCAAGAACAAGAAAAACTTAGATTACAATAATTGACTCTTATTTTGATTAACAACTATTTTGATATGTATTTTAATTAAAATTTCCTTTAGAGTTGCAATATTTTATAATCTATGACATTTGAATTATTTTTTTTGAAAAATATACATGAATTTCATATTATTAAAAAAATTTAATAGAAAACTAAAAAATTTAAAATATTAGTTTATTTTTTTCTTACCAATATTTTAAAACATTTATAGGGTAAGCATAGAAAGATTTTTGGTCTCATACAAGATATAATGCAAGCATGTTATAATGCAAGAATACTATAACACACTTGTGTTTTCAAGAAGAAAATCTCTCTCTCTCTCTCCCATCTCTCTCTACCTCCTTATTTAACTCACATCTTCCTCAAACTATATATGAAATAAAAAATTAAGTATAAGTGAAATTTATACATGGACATTTACTTCATTATTATTTAAATTATATTTCATGTATATAGTTTTAGGATGTTTGAGAATGGTTTCAAATCTCTAGGAGTTTTAATGTAGATTTAAGTTTTTGGAGGATCTTATAATTTATTAGATAGTCAAATTTTAATAATTAGGGTGATCCCACAATAGTGGTTAACAATTTTTGGCCAAACTAGACACTGAAATTATTATTTTTAACTAAATCTTCACTTTCGGGCACCTATAGTGGCTAAACCGTGAGGAATTTGAAGATGATGCAAACTAGAGTTTCGTGACATTTTTTTTGTAGATTCTAAATATATTTTTTTCAAAAAAATTGGAATTAGATTGCACTTCTTTTTCCATCTCCCTCGAAAACTAGTTTTTTCAGAAAATAACATTTTTAAAAAGTGACGCTCACCATATAATGCATAACTTTTTTCCATGAAAGATAAAATTTTAATTCTTTCAAATTTAGATTTTTAACTCCAATATCTAGTGCTTCCACTTGGTTAGATAGTTTTTTATTGAATATTTTTTCTTTAATCAAGTTTCAAAGTCAAACCAATTACAATTCAGACATACCGCGACCGTATAACACGTAACCTTTTTTGTATGTATGAAAATTCAATTTTATTTTTTTTGTTGGATCAAGGACTTCAATATATAGTGCACTCATATTTTTCAAATTTTATTTTTTTGATAATCTACTATTTTTCCACATGTGCATAACTGAGCTTGATTTTCAGGAAAAACCTACATTCACAAGAAATAAAAAATAAATATAATAATTAATTAAATTTATTTAAAATTATACTTTTTGGGAAGCTTATAATAAGGAATACATAATTACAAAAAATAAATTTTAAATGAATTCATTTGATCCCCCAAAAGGTAAATCAAAAGTGGTTTTTTATTAGCATTTTGATAGGTGTAAAGGAGACTCTGTTATAGGTATGGTTTAAAACTAGCGGGGTTCTATCCAAGGGGGTTTGATCTAAGGTAGTTTGATCAAATCCTCTTCAATTGGAATTATTTAATTGGAAATTTTTAAGGCTTAAATCAATATATTTTTTAAAAATATGTGATTTGAGCAAAAATCAGAATCTCCCAGAAATTGTAAACTAGCTTTGTGGAATCACCCATTAGCAAACTCCTATTACCTTGTAATTTTCTAAGGATAGTTGTATCTATTCAAAAGCATCATCAAGCCTCTCCTTAGAAGTAAGAGGACCTATTATTATGGAAAAGAACAAAAAGTGGGAGGGACAAACCTCCCACACCAATCCTCAAGAACTAAGATCCAAACATAGCTAAAAACCCTTTGAGTTATGAAGATAATCAGACTCCATTACCAACACTACCTTCCTACATCTCTTTATATTTATATCTCCAGATCTATCTCTCTCTATCTCTATCTATTTATCTATCTCTGCATCTATCTTCATCTCTGCTTCTATCTTCCACTCTTCATCTTTATCTCTAGATATCTATTCCTCTCTCTATCTCCTTCTCCCTCTTCCTTGACCTCTATATCTATATATTTATTTTCCTTTCTCTATCTCTATCTCTCCCTCTCTTTATCTCTATCTCCTTATCTCTCCCTATCTCTTTACCCCTACATCTCTCCATTTCTCTCTCTCCATCTCCCTCTCCCTCCCTCTCTCTCTACCTATATCTCTCCCTTTCTCTTCCCCACTCTATCTTTCCCAAGTTATATCTATTTCTAGATATCTCTCCCTCTTTCTACCCCCATATCCCTCTCTCTCTCTCCCTTTCTCCCTATCACTCTCTCTTTCAATATCTCTCTAATTCTCTCTCCTCTCTCTTTTTCTCTCCCTTGGAAATAGAAGTGGGAGGGGCAAGCCTGCCTACACCCTCTGGGCTATCGAGGACTAAGATCCAAACATGGTTGAAACAAAAATCTTTGAATTAGGAAGATAATCAAGCTCCATTACCAATAGGGAGAGAGATAGAGAGGAAATTAAAGGTAATCTTTGTGAAAGGGTTTGATGGTTTAGAAACCACCCCTTAAGGATTATATAAAGCATTTATGTGAGACTTGGAAAGGGTCATGGATATGAATTAAGGAAGAAAAAAGTGGTATGGTTGGGTTATAATTATTGGAGAAAGGGGCACACAAAGTGTGTCCAAATTGGGGTACAATGTAGGTGAATGAAGGACTAAAAAGCCTCCAAAACAATGTCCCAAAAAGAATAGGAACATGAAGAACATCACACAAGCATGAAGAAGATGTAGACTATTGTTGAATGATGACTAATATAGTACTAAAATGAATAAAATTCTCTCAAATAAATGATGATCAAGATCAAGAAGATAATAAAATATGGCAAGCACAGGAGTAGAGTGAGTGAAGAATGGAATGGATTTGAGGTTTTGGGTGGAGGAGGCAATAAATGATGTTCCTATGGAGTACATCCGGGCTCAAGCAACCAACAAAAAGTGATAAATTTAAGAAACCCCCCTCAAAAACAGATATAAAATCTTGGAAAATCATTCATTTTTTTAGGAAAAAATATTAATTTCTATTGGCGAATCTTTCTTTTTTTCAAAATAAAATAAAATTTATTGGCGAACTTTTTTACTTCACTAAAATTTTATAGAAAATATTGGCGAATCTTGGAAAATAATAGGAAAAAATATTAATTATGATAGTGAATCCTTCCAATCTAAGAAAATAATTCTTATGGAAAAGTAGGGGCCTAAGGTTGGAAATTATTTATGGGTTTAAGGGTAGATTATAATATTCACTTGCCACCATTGATTTTAAATATAATCTAATGGGCAGGTCATTGTATTCCACAAGGTAAAATGTACCCATAATCTGTAATTCTCATTAGGCCCAAAATTACTTTTGGATCATTGATCTTTTAAGGTCAACAATCCAAAAGAAATTTTGGGCCCCATGAGCAGTATAGATTGTGAGTACATTTTACCTTGCGAAATACAATGAGTGCCATTAGATTATATTGTAGATAAATGGTGTAAATTAAAGATTGGAAATATGGCCCTAAAGCAACTAATAATTATTATATACATTTGGAAAATTAATATAGATTTCTACTATAACTTATAAAAAATTTAGGTGGATTTGATCTAGAATCATGTATCGAATATTGTAGAAAATTTTTGAGTTAATTTTTTTATAAAATAAATTCTTTGGCAATTTAAATAGGACTAAAATAGAATTTTGTAAAATTGTGGCGATTCAAGTTGCATTATAGCTCAAACTATTAGCCAATTCTTGATTCCCAAATTTCAACTATTAGCCAATTGGCGAATATTAGCCACTAAAAAAACCACTAGTGTAAAATTAAGGTAATCTCCATGATCTAGAAAGGAAGGGCAATAGGGACGAAGATAATCTCCAGAATCGGAAGCCTAGGTATGATTTTCACAAGAAAAAGCCACACAGATACTAGAGTTTTGAGAACAGACACCAGCACATCAAAAGGCCTGATGGTAGATTCAACAATTGGGGAAATAAGGTGAATCAAAGGTGGGGACAAAATTATGTTCACGGTGCAAGCTCAAAAGATCGAAAGAAATAACAAGGGCACTAAGGACATTAGGGGTGCATAATTGGCATAATGGAAATTGTCAGGAAAATGACTAGAACAAAACAAGGAATGGCTACAAAAAATCTATGATGATTGGAAAAAATAAATTGTAATCTTCAATACAACGACTAGAGCAGTAGGTTTTATTGATTACATGGTATGGAAAGGATTTAAATTGGGACAACCTGATCAAGTGGTGGCAAGATTGGTGGAGCTAGGAAATGCAGTTCAAGGCTTTGGCAAATGTATATTTTATGGTGATTTTCCCATCACAAGAAATTAGGGAAGAGATTAAGAATGGGATATATTGGGTTATAGACAGAAACAATTTCTACATCCAAATATGGAGATAGGGTTTCATCCCCATCGACATAATATGGAAATAATTTAAGACTGGTTCAAGCTTCCCAATCTTTCGTTTGAATTCTAGAAGACATTTGTAATCATTTGGGAAAGTGTGTTTTCACATAGGAAAGATTAAAACTAGATGGAATTAACACATATGTCAAGATATGCATGGAAAAAATCCCTAATAATCTGCGTTGGAGGGAGATCAAGTTGATTACTGATTGGGGCAATTGGTAACAGATTCTAATACCTGATCCAAGCCCTAACAACATCCATTTGAAAGAGCGCAAATAGAGAAGTCTTGAGAAAATATCGATCCTAGAAGATATGGGAAACACAAAGCCTCATTTGGAAAAGGAGAAGTCATCCAATTCTTCAAAGGATGACACAAAATTAAAATCAAATAACCTAATCCATGTGGGTCAAGATGTGGAGCCAATAACAAAAGAAAAAATAGAAGATTTGAGTTGTTAGAATGAAGGATCAATAGATCAGAGGAGAGAATTGGACATGAAAATAATAAAAGTTTTGGACTTGATCGACAACAACATAAATGAAGAGGATCTCAACTCCTTGATTGAGGTAGGAAATGAATTAGTTGAATTAGCCAAAGAAGCCAAGAGTGATACATTGGTAGAGAATCCAGATACAACAACATTGGATGAATATTGGGAAACAAGTCCAAATCTGGTTGAGGTTGATCAAGAATTAGAAGATGATGATGTCAATCCTAAAGCAAGAAAAGGACAAAAGAGCACACTTGCAAGGCATAATGAATTTGGAAAGTTGAGAATTTGTCAAAAGGATGCATCTAAGACTTCCCCTGACTGTGGGGAGAGTACGATGAGGGGAAGAATTCCTAATCAAGAGAAGATCAAAGTGGATGGTGAAGCCAATGGGAAATTAAAAATCATAGAAATGTTGAAAGTAGGTGTTGGTTAACATATTGGGTATCTTGAGAAATAATGACTTATTTTTCTCAAAAGGTGAGATTGTTTCCAATAGCTTTAAAAATTTCACAATTTCATTTGTGAATTTCCTCTAAATTTTGGAGGCACAACTCCCTAATATGATATGCAATGAATTTGACTAAACTAACTAAACACATGTATGCTTTTAACCTGAAAGCAAGAAAGGAAAAAATCGATACAAGGAAAATTCCTAATATCAAGTGCAGAGAATAGCAGTAAAAATATTGGCTCAAAGACTAGTTCACATATGGTATATCGTTAAAATACTGGGGCAAAGACTAGTGAGCATGAAACATATTATAGGACTATTGGCGTAATGACCAGTTCGTATCGGATGAAGTAACAAAAATTTCAACTTAATATTATTTGTGAACTAAAATCAAATACAAAGATGGATACATATACCAACACACAAAAATAGCTTAAACACCTAGATACATCTTAAGCACATAGATTTAAGAATATCAGCTATCTTTGTAAGCTAAATGTGCACAAAAAATTAGAGATTTCATTTCACAACAAAAAAATGTATTCAGAAAAGCATAATATCAAGTCTTTCAATAATGTCTAGAGAGAAAATAATTAAAAAATGAGTACATATATAAAGTGAGTGAGTAACCACTTCTTTGCCCATAACTGATTTTAATTAAAAGTCTTTTCAAGAATTAAAACAACTGAAAACTATGACAGTGATGCTTTGCTTCCAGCTTTTGTATATGTGGCAAGTCATTTCCGCAAGGTTTGTAAAGCTTTGATGACATGTGGAAGTTCTTTATGGTGTGGAATGGTTATGTTTCCCATTCATAATCTCCACGCCAATTGGCTATCCCAAATGGCTTTGATCCTCTAATCATATGTTTTCATAATTCTTGTCGCCTGAGACAGGATGGGATCTAGTTCATTGAATTTTCTCAAATACTCAGCATGTCAAAAGACTAAGAATTAAAAATTCCATCAACTATCTTCTGAAAATCACTCTCTAAAACCTTAGCATTTTTTTCACTCCCATCTCCTCCCCTATCAGGTTGTAATTCGAGGGCAATAAGATTTTTGTGAATATCCTCTAAGATTGCAAATGTTGGATTTTGTTCAGACCTCTTGAAGCTTTTGTAAGCCTTATTTTGTGATCTGTAACTTCCATTCTACACTTTTGTTCCAAATCATGCAACGAGCATCAACAGCGCTGGGTATGATTTGCTCAACGGCTAATTTTTCCATCCCAGAGCTTATCATAGCTTTGATCCCATTTACATATTGATTTCATACCCTTTCCTCCTCAGCAGTGGTAATCTCTTCTTGAACCTCTGTTCTTGAATCATTTTCCTTTTGTAAGCTCTTAGAGACTCAAAAATAATCTGATTACCTCTTCTGATTAAAGCACCACTCCATTCCTCAATAGTCCTACCAAAGTTTTTGCATCTTCTCAATTTGCTTCTTGCCTCTTTTCTTATTAAATCCAGAGGGTCAAAAAATGACTCAACTTGAGATATCGGTTGAAGTGGTAGTTGAAGATCAATTTCAGGCATTTAGTTAAGGCTTGGATTTTCCTTTTCAATTCATCCTTACTCTCTTTATCTTTCTTGGACCTCTCAACCATTCTCACTACAAACACTTGGAATATTTGTACATCTCCATCCCTTGTAGGAGGACCTAGGTCGATTCTATCAACATCAAAGTCATTGGTTGTTGCTTGAGTGACTTCCTTTTGTGTAGTGGGACGTGCAACTTCAAGGCATAAACTTCTTGATCCAACTTCATCAATTAATGTAGCAGTGGTTTTCAACTTCTTCGGCTTTGGAGTCATTTGAAGCAGGTTCCCTACCATATCTTGCTTCAGGAGGTCTAGTTGTACTACTTTCATTTTCCTTGATAGAGTGTCTTCCAACCAAACTGGGGTATTAGAGACGATGGTTGCTTTAGAACTAGAGGAAGGGAATAACATTCTATTTGTGGGATTAGTATTCGTTTGAACACCTTGTGAAGAGAGTGGAGAAGCTATCTGTTTTAGAGCTTCACCAACCTCTTTGACAGGTGATGGTCGAGGTGATGGGGAGGAAGAACTAATATCAATATTACTTTAAGTCATCTCCTTCTCCTTCATCCCCTTTCTCCTGATCCAGATTAGGCAAATTCAGGAGGTCCTCTCCACAAGTCGAAGCTCATTCTTGTTAGGGGGTTCTTTGTCACCATCACCCTGAGCCCTAGATTGTACTAACTGTGAAGTGTTGGGAAAATATGTCTCAACCTTGCAATTATATAAAGGTTATTGTTGATAGGATATATATAAATATATATATGAATATATATATACATTTCCTAGTTACACCGATAGGTGTAACATACAATGACATCAAGGGGGAGGAGTGGGATGCGTGTAAAGAATTTTTTGTTAACTTTTTCAAGAAACTTCTAAAATGGCTAACAAACATTATATAAATGATACATTGTAAATCTAGACCATTGATTATTAGGTTTTAGATCTAATGGTGGATATTTTGTTGGCCTGTCTTTCCTTAGAATGTAACCCTATTTTTTGAGGGTGTTGTATTATGACTACGGTAGAAACAATGATGTATTTTGAGAGTCTGATAGCAGTCGTGTTCTCTTTTGATCTTTGGTGGTGATACCCTTGTGAGAAGCCTGCTTTGCAAGTCTATTGTAATCTTTGTGATTTACTGAATAATATATTGGGCGGATTTTAGAGTGTGGGGTTTTTCTCCCAAAAGGGTTTTCCCCACATAAATCACTGTGTCATGGTATGCATGATATTTATGTTTATTTCTATTTAAGTTTCTATAACTATTAAATATATGTAGAATTTTTGCATTATTCTCCTCTCAAGATTAGTGTAGGAAGTTGTTTTGCTACCTTAGCTTCCTTACAAGTGGTATCAGAGCTTGATCACCTTTGGTTTCAGTTGTGGGTTGTTGGGTTTTTTGAACTAATCCAGATTTGAGTGGTAGCTTGTGCAGAAGATACTTTGTGATCTTGTTGTAGGAATTTTCAGATTTCAAGTTCATTAGGGAGAATAGAGGTGGATAAGTTTCTTAGAAATAATTTTGAAATGTGGAAGTTGAAGATGGAGGATCTGTTGATAGATCGAGATCTATGGGATGTTGTTGATGAGAATGTTTCAAGGCCTACAAATCCTACTCAGGATGTTCAATATGATGTTATGGAGTGTAAATCCAAGGGTCTAATCAGATTATGTATGGAAGAGGGTGATCCCACAATAGTGGTTTACAATTTTTGTCCAAATTGGACACTGAAATAATTTTTTCTAACTAAATCTTCACTTTCAGGCACCTATAGTGACTAAACCGTGAGGAATTTGAAGATGATGCAAACTAGAGTTTCGTGGAATTTTGTCTGTAGATTCTAAATATATTTTTTTCAAAAATTTTGGAATCATATTGCACCTCTTTTTCCATCTCCCCGAAAACTAATTCTTTCTAGAAAACAACATTTTTAAGGAGTGACGCTCACCATATAACACATAACTTTTTTTCCATGAAGGATAAAATTCTAATTCTTTCAAATTTAGATTTGTAACTCTCGATGTATAGTGCTTCCACTTGGTTAGATAGTTTTTTATTGAATATTTTTTCCTTAATCAAGTTTCAAAGTCAAACCAATTATAATTCAGACATAGGCGGACCGTATAATGCATAACTTTTTTTGTATGTATTGAATTTTTATATTTTTGTTGGATCAAGGACTTCAATATCTGGTGCACTCATATTTTTCAAAAAAAAATTAATAATCTTCTATTTTTCCCACATGTGTAGAACAGAGAGCTTCATTTTGGTGAAAACCTATGTTTAATAAAACTAAAAAACAAATAGATAATAAAAACAAAACATATTAAAATTATAGTTGTTGGATAGCTCGTTCTGAGGACTACCTAATTCCAGTTGGGTTTATGAAGTATCCTCCATTTTCATCCTCAACCCGAGCTTTGAAGGGCAAACATTATGGATTTTTTTGGTAGAGAGCAAGGGGGTGGGAAAAGGGGGGTTCAAACGAACCAGGGTTCATTCGAACCCCCTTTCAAAAAGGGGTTTTCATTATTATTTTTGGCGGGATGGGTTCCATCTTGCATTAACTGGTTCACATGAACCAGGGTTCATTCAAACCCTTTTTTGGTTTTCTTGAACCAAAGGGTTCATTCGAACCCCAAAAACCAAATTTTTTTGTATGGGGTCATTTTTTGCTACTTTTCCTTCCTCACTTAAATTGTAAACCACTTTTGTGGGTTTACCCCACTAGACTCTGTTTTAATTAATGTCCATGAGGAGGCCTCTGCACAGAAACTATGGAAGAAGCTTGGTGAGATGTCTCAATCCAAATCTTTAGTGAACGAGATTTTATTGATGAAGAAGTTGTATTCCTTTAGAATGGAAGAGGGTGGATGAATCATAGACCACCTAGAAGAATACAAAATTTTGGTGGCTCAATTGGCATCAGTTGGTGTGAAAATGGATGAGGAGGAGAAATTTTAGATCTTCCTTTGTTCTTTTCCTAATTCATGTGATTCTCTTGTTATGGCTATTGGGAGTACTTTTGTTATTTCGAAGACTAAAGATGTGGTGGGTTCTTTGCTTTCTGAAGAGATGGGGAGGAAGGTATCCATCACTACCAAGGACACCCTAAATTTTCGTGGAAGACCTAAGGAAAAAGGAAAGAAAAATGAGAAGTGAGACGAATCCAAGTCCAGGAGGAGATCTAAATCTCCTGGAAAGTCCAAAGTTATTTGTTGGAACTGCAGTAAGCTTGAACATGTTCATAAGGACTGCAAAGTAGAAAAGAAGAAGAAAAAAATAAATTTGATTCTGATTATGAGTCCAAGAAGGAAGATGGTGATACATTGATTTCAGCTTTGGAAACTCGTGCAGGTAATGATGTGCATGGTTAATTGACTCAGGTGCATCTTTCCATATGACCTTTAATAGAGATTGGCTTTCTGAGTATGAAGAATTTGATGGATGTAAGGTGTACTTGGGTGATGATTCACATTTAGACATTGTTGGGTGTGGTAAAGTTAAAATCAGGTTTCCTGATGGTAGAATAAAAAGGATTAATGGTGTGTTGCATATCCCTAGATTAGCATAAATTCTGTTATCTGTAAGCAAACTAATATATGCGGGTGTGCAAGTATTATTTTTTGATGAAGGATGTAAGATAGTTAGAGGTGCTATGGTGATTGTTAGAGGTGTCAGATATGGAACATTGTATAAGCTTGATGCATGCATTATTGAGTGCAATAGTACTTCTATAAAAAGTAAGTATGTGGAAGAAGTGAGGGTTTCACCTTCAACGGATGGTCATGGATTTTGGGTACCCAAGAGTGCTCTTTCTTTTGAATCAAAGTTACTTGTAGAAAAAATTATGTTATGGCACTAGAGACTTGGCCACATTGGATAAAAGGGTTTAAGGATTTTGAAAAATAAAAACCCCGTTGAAGGTTTGTCTGATTGTAATATTGAATTCAACTTTTGTGAGCATTACATTTATGGAAAATAAAACTGTGTTCAGTTTTACTCGAGTTATCATAAATCTTATGGTGTATTGGATCTTATTCATTCTGATGTGTTTGGTCTTGTAGATGTTTCTTCGATTTGTAAATCCACATATTATGTTTCATTTATTGATGATTATAGTAGGACATGGATATACTTTCTAAAGAGTAAATCTAAAGTTTTCAATTGGTTTAAAGAATTTAAAGCAATGGTTGAGTTGTAGACTAGAAAGAAAATAAAATGTTTGAGGACTAATAATGACAGTGAATTTTTCTCTAATGATTTTGATAGATGCTATAAAGATTGTGGTATTCAGAGACAGAAAGAACTTTGTATTCTCCACAACATAATGGATTTGTAGAAAGAATGAATAGGACATTGATGGAGAAGGCTAGGAGTATGTTGAGTGATGTTGGCTTAGAACAAAGGTTTTGGGATGAAGCTATTGCCACTACCTGTTACTTGATTAATAGGTCTCCTACGTCATCTCTTGTTGATAAGATGTAGGTATAGAGGCATGGACAGGTTGCAAGCCTTCATTAAGACATCTTAGAGTTTTTGGTTGCGAGGCATATCCACATGTGCCAAAGGAGAAGCAAACAAAGTTGGAGAACAAGGTTGTGAAATGTATCTTCATCAGATATAGTTATGGTGTGAAAGGATACAAGCTTCGGGAATATGTTGCATAAAAGGAAATATATATTAGAAGTGTTATTTTTAGAGAAACTAAGCCTTCTTCTATTACATTGCATCCAAAACAAAGTAAACAGGAAGACGTGATTCAATTTCCTTCTACACTTAATAAATTTGAATCGAGGCCCAAGGATAGACAAGAAAGTTGAGGAGAGCTCATCTAGCTCTGGATCTTCAAAAGAGGAGGAAGAACCTCCAACTCAACATGTTTGTAGGTCTAAAAGGCATAGACAACCACTTGAAAGGTATACACCTAATGATTGGAGATGTATTTTTTCTTTGAATACTAACATGGATGAACCCAAATCTATAGAAGAGGCATTAGGTATGAATGATGCAAAATCCTGGAAGATTGTTATTGATGAAGGAATGGCATCTTTGAAAAAGAATGATACATGGGATCTTGTACCATTGCTTGAAGGACGAAAACTTGTTGGTTGCAAATGGGTGTTCAAGAAAAATATTGGTTCAGATGGAGGTATTGAGAAGCACAAAGCAAGGTTGGCTACAAAATTTTACTCTCAAGTTGAGGTTGTTGATAATGGTGAGATATTATCTCCTATTGCAAAAATGACATCCATTAGATTTTTGCTTTCTATTGCAGCTGCTTATGATTTAGAGGCTGAGCAAATAGATGTGAAAACTGCTTTCCTTCATGGTGACTTATAGAGGAGAATATTTATATGACACAACTAAAGCACTATGTGGTGAAAGATAAAAGTAAGTTGGTTTGCAAATCGAAGAAATCTTTGTATGGATTAAAACAGAGTCCTAGGATGTGGTACCAGAAATTTGATACATAAGTGTTGAGTTTGGGATTTGAGCATTCTAAATCAGATCATTGTGTTTATTATCAAACTAATGGTGATTATTTTCTATTTATTGCATTATATGTTGAAGATATCTTAATTTTTGGCAAAGGGAAAGGTATGATTTCAAAACTAAAATCTCAACTTGCTACTAAATTTGAAATGAAAGATCTTAGTGTAGCTAGGAACATTCTTGGGATGGAAATTAAAAGAGATAGAGTGAACAGAAAGCTATGGCTTTGCCAAAGTAAGTATGTCAATTCAATTTTACAAAGACTTAACATGCAAGATTGTAGACCATTGTGTGTTCTTGTTTCAGTTGGAACAAAGTTATCTATTTTAGATTGTCCAACATCTCCATCAGAGATGGAAGACATGAGTAGAGTGCCTTACCAGAGTGTAGTTGGAAGTTTGATGTATGTTATGGTTTGTACTAGACTAGACATTGCCCAAGCAGTGGGAGTTCTTTCTAGATATATGTCTAATACTGGTAGAGTTCAATGGGATGCAGTTAAAAGAGTCTTCAGATATTTGTGTGGTACCTCAAATTATTCCTTGTGTTATCATAGTAATGTGATGGAAGATGAAATTTCCCTCTATATTCATGGTTATGTGGATTTAGACTGGGCAAGTAATATTGATAGCAGATGATCCACCAATGCTTATGTGTTTACTTTATTTGGTGGTTAAATCAATTGGATGAGTAAGTGACAGAATGTGGTTGCTTTTCCCAGTACTAAAGTAAAGTATATGGTAGCTACTCATGCTTGTAAATAAGCCATTTGGCTTAAGAGACTACGTGTAGATATTGGAATAAAACAAGGTGCAGTGACAATTTATTGTGACAATCATAGTGTGATACGTCTAGCCAAGAACCCTAAATTTCATGTCAGGACCAAGCACATTGATGTATGTAATATCATTTTGTTAGAGATATGGTCAAAGATGGCAGGGTGAAGTTAGTTAAGGTAGAGACTTTGATGAATGTTGATTCTTTAACTAAGCCTATGAGCATAGAGAAGTTCAGATGGTGTTAAGAGATTATGGGCCTTTCAACCCCTAGAAATTAAGAGACAATGTTTACTCCCTCCTGTTGCTCTTGCAAGCTATTTGACAAGTGGGAGATTTGTTGGGAAAATATGTCTCAACCTTGCAATTATATAAAGGTTATTGTTGATAGGATATATATATGAACATATATATATATATATATATATATATATATATATATATCCTAGTTACACCGATAGGTGTAATTAATATACAATGGCATTAAGGGGGAGGAGTGGGATGCTTGTAAGGAATTTTTTATTAACTTTTTTAGGAAACTTCTAAAATGGCCAACATACATTATATAAATGATACATTGTAAATCTAGACCGTTAATTATTAGGTTTTAGATCTAATGGTGGATATTTTGTTGGCTTTCCTTGCCCTAGAATGTAACCCTATTTTATGAGGGTGTTGCATTATGACTGCGGTAGAAACTATGATGTATTTTGAGAGTCTAATAGCAGTCATGTTGTATCTTGATCTCTGGTGGTGATACTCTTGTGAGAAGCCTACTCTACAAGTATATTTTAATCTTTATGATTTACTGAATAATATATTGGGCAGATTTTGGGTGTGATCTTTTTCTCCCAAAAGGGTTTTCCCCATGTAAATCACTGTGTTGTGGTATGCATGATATTTATGTTTATTTTTGTTTAAGTTTTTGTAACTATTAAAGATCTGTAAAATATTTGCATTATCCTCCTCTCAATATTAGTGTAGGAAGTTGTTCCACTACCTTAGCTTCCTTACATGAAGTAGCTCTAGAGGTCCCTACAATTATAGAAGGTTGACCACTTCCTCCTATTGGTTGGGTGTTTTGTGATCTAGTATTAGGATGGGATTGCTCTATCTTCTTCTTAGTGACCCATTATTGAGTACTTTCCAAGACATTAGTAGTCCTAGCTTTAATGGTTTCTTTCTCTTTATTGCTCTAATCCATTGCAGGAATAGGTCGACTTGCTATTAAATATGTGCAAATCGGGTCCACTAGGTCTAGCCCATCATCAAGTCAATTCCTTTTATATAAAAACTCAAATTATAGATGATTATCTTTCTTAAAAATAGTCTCATCCAACTCCTTCTCACCTCAAATTAATCAAAATAATCGACTCAATAATCTTCTAAAGTAGGAAAATGAAGGAAACCATGACCCAGTTTCAAATTATCTTTGACATAATCCTTAAGATCGAAAGGAAAGAGTTCATCATAGGTCTATAAATTATACCTAGTTATTTCCTTTTCTATATTGAGGGAATCTAACATGGACTCACATGTATAGGGGCTGAATCCAACTAGGAATTGCACTGTCACCCTTCTCTGCTCCTGGCATCTCTTGTTGACATTCACCAACTACTTGCAAACCTCAATCATCACAAACTTGTCTTCCAAGTGCTTTGGGAGCTTGATGGGAAAACCAGTGAATCTACCAATCCTAATATAAGAAAACCTATGAAAATGAATAAAATGACTTCCATAATAATTGACAAATTGCATAGCCTCAAGTGACAACCACATTTCAATTCCCTTGCAGTTCTCTAGTCAATCTCATAGTGAAGGTGTTTGATATTCTCCTATGATGAGAGAAGATCTTATTTAGTTGTAGTTTATCTAGGTACTAAAAAATCAACACCTGATCACGAGGGAGATTACTTGGCTTTTAGCCTAGCCAAGGTCTAGTATTTACAATAGCATAAATTAAATAGGAGGACATGAATAATTCCCTATCAGCCTGAAAGTAAACCAACTAGTTGTGTAACCTGTCACTGATAAGTGTTTCTCAATCTAGAAATTGGGTTCCTTCAAGTATAATTTGCACAAAGAAATACATCCATTCATGAAAGCCAAAGGCATCTTCATTTCCCTAGACTTTGTGTAGCAACAAAATCATGTTGAATATCTCCCCCATGAAATGATTCCTGTGTAAATTTTGAGGTAGCTGAGATTTTCCTCCCCTGGGTTTTGCCAACCAGTTCCTTGTCATTATGTTTCGATAGTATCCCTTCTTGAGTGAAAACTCAATTTAAGCACCGGTGAAATCCATGGGTGAGTAGGGTTCTCTTTCAGGAATTTCCAAGCACGAAGCAAAAGTGGCTCTTTGGATTTTGACTCCTAGTTGGTTGTCTTCAGTTCTTATTTCCTGGGTCTGAGCGTCATAATGCCTTATACATTCTAGAATCAATTATGGGCATTGAATAACTACAAGAAAGGTGGCTGCCTCTACCAATATGCTTTCAATTACTTTCTATGTGATAGGTGGTGGATTGGGGGCATTGGATTTCTCTTTAAGCTCATTCATATTTACCAGCCCTAGATTGGTATCTCCTATTTTAGGCATATCACATGTTAACCCTACGATGTACTCATACCCCTGACACTTAATTCTAGCCATTTCTGGACTACTAGGGTTTGGATGGATTTTCACTAGGTAATCTAAAATGTAGGGAAAAACAAGCCTAAAAATCATGTGCTCATAATAAAAAGATAAGGACAAAAAAACCTCATAATGACCCTGGATTCTGAGGGTGGAAGTCTGTGTTGGTGTGCTCCCTTTCTTCACGTCTCTTGAAGTGAATGTCACAACTGAAGAATGCCTATTCTTGGCTTGAATTTCATTTTTAATTCCTTGTGATAAATGTGTAAGTAGATAAACATTAAATGCAATTCCTTCATTGTGTCGGCACATGTCAACTTTCACATCACTACCTCAATATAACTACTTTTCAAAAATTTGAAAAGGAATGGCTATGCGGGCGGGGAAGTGGGTAGTTCACATAACTTTGTAAATCACTGCCCAAGTTCATACTTAACTGCAAAACACCTCCCACTCCATGAATTTGGTTGTTTCACTTTGGGTGGTAAAGAGGAGAGTTCGACGAACTCAATAACACACCGTCTGCACTACTTAAGCTCAAAAAATAGACCACTGTAAAAATTTCATAAGTTCACATAACTAGGAAAAACACCACTGATGCTTTCAAAACAAGCAAGAAGTGTTATAGGGCAGGTGAAGGGAGAGTTCTAAAGAGTAACTTAACAAAACACCTCCTAAGTTATCCAGACACCCAAAACACCGCTAGCATATGACAGCCAAAATTTGAAAGATAAACATGGATTTTATTTTTTATTTTTTTTTTGGGGGGGTGGAAATTAGGTAATAGTAGGGAAGGGTGAGGCCCTTCCTAAAGCACAATGAAAATAATATCTTGGAATGTTAGGGGCTTAAATTCCCCAAACAAGAAGTACCTGATTAGGCACAAGTTGGAATTGTTCCAGACTGACATCTATCTTCTTCAAGAAACTAAGCTTAATCAATAGGAATTGGAGTGCTTCAAAAAAAGATCAAATTTTTGGAAGATGTTGGTGGTCTACTCTGAAGGTTCTTCAGGTGGACTAATAACCCTTTGGAGACCACAAAGTATCTTGGTGGAGAAGGTTGCCTCAAACAAACACTGGATCGTGGGCAAGGTAAGGAGTTTAGCTTCTGATCTATGCTTTCTTCTCATTAACATATATGATCCAAATATTTGTATTCAAAAAAGAGAAACATGGAGGGAACTAGATTTAGTCTGCAACAACCCCTCATTTGAGTTCATCCTATTTGGAGGGGATTTCAACGCTATCTTAAGATCTGAAGACAAGATGGGAGGAGTGGGTAGAAAATTGCAATCTCAAATAAATTTTGAGGATTTTGTAGAAAGGAATATGTTGGTGGATATTCCGATGGGTAATGACAAGTTTTCTTGGACAAACAAGCATAAGGGATTTTGCAGAATAGCCAAGAAACTGGACATGTTTCTCTTTAAAGGTGATCTAAGCATCTTTCCTTTCACTTTGGAAAGTAGAATCACACCCACTTCGAGCTCTGGTCACTTCCCAGTTAACTTGGAAATTATGGGGGAAAGAAAACCAACAAGATGCCCTACTCTAGAATGAATGTGGACATCTAGATTCTTTTCAAGGCACCAAATTCAAGTGGAATTCCATGTAATATGAATGATATTTGGATGAGATACTTGGATATTAACAAATGATAAATGAATGTAACTTAATGACTTTAAATATAAGTAAATAGTAATCAATTGTGCAAACTTGTGTTAATTTGGTCTTAGTCAAGACTTGATAATGAGTAGGAGTCTACCATCTATTGTAAACTTGAATTTTAAAATTTTAATGGTTAAGTTTGCAACCACAAGGTGTACCCTATGCTTGTGGAAATGACCTAAGACATAAAAAAGGGATTAGATTAAAGTAGGAAATGATATGGAGGGATATGTTTATGGATAAGTATATTAATGCATAGTTAGGGTGAGCATATTAGAGTGTGTGCATGTATAGATAAGGTGAGAGATTATTGCATAAGAATGTGTATAAAAAGATGGAGGAATGAACCTAAATTTGTAATAATATTTTATGTCATTTGTATGTAAATGTATTAAAGCATTGTCTCAAAGTGGGCACAAAAACTATGTGTGAAATGACATGGGTATGCATGCAAATTTTACCATTACATATTTTTCCCACTTTGAAATTTTTCTACCTTGATTTGATGAATTCCTTAGAGCCTAAACTACCATAACAAATGATGGAGATGAATCCCAAGTCCTACAAATTTGATCTTGACTACACGAAATTAATCTTAAACACAACATTTATTTGAACCATTACTTATCAGTTGACATATTATTACATTAGATATTCCATCAAATAAAAAACTAAAACTAAATAAAAAATAACATAGATATACTAAATTCCTTATCCAAGATCCCAATTTAATCCATCTAATATGCTGGTATTAAAATTTACATTAAAGATCCTCATGATCAAAAATTAAATTTGAAGGCATTGCAGTGAGCTACACTTGGATGGTTCATATTTCCAAGAGAAGAAACACTGCAATCGTCATTACAGTTGTGATGTAGTGAAGAGTTTGCCATTATTACATCCGACCAAAATGAGCTCTTCGGTAGTTCATGGAGGCACCATGTTCATTGAATGAGATTAATTTGGTGGTCAAGTTGCAATGTGAGTGTGGAATCAGATACACTTGTCTGTCCTAAAATTAAAAGGATAAAGATAAGAAGGGAGCAATCCAAGAGTTCATGAATAGTGTAATGAATGGCAACTACCCCGTGAGGGGACCAAATGCGCTCTCAATCATCTTCTGCAACCACGAAGTAAAGCAAAAGTAAGTGCAGACAAGGTTGGTTTGTTTCTGTGTCCCAAAGTAAACGAACATGTGAAAAGCCTAACGCTAAAGCTGTCCAAGCCTGACACCCACACTCCACTCACTATTATTGTTTTCCTCTTGTCTGTATACAGCAGGGCCATTATTGAGATTGTAATTAACTCGTTTAAACTCTGGCACAATTCAATAGGCGGGAGATGACGGCTATGTCAGTTGTTTTAAAACCAGGAGGTTGATAGAACATGCCAATCATGATTGATTGATTTGTTAAAGAACGTACATGTTGGGTACACCGGTATATTGCTTTACAGTGCAAATATACAGTAGCTGGTTTATTGTCACTTGAAGTTAATGGCTGTGGCATCTAAGATTTGTAACTGTAAACTACAATCAAATTTTTTGGTGCCTGTATTATGTGAATATTGAAATTTTAAAGGATAATAATGAGGATATATATTAATCTTGTAATGGTTTTTGTTTTAATCATGAAGTGAAGGATAATGGGTTTGGACTCTTTTACAATGAAGCAAAGCAGATGGAATGAGTACCATGAGACATGGGACAAACAAAACAATTCTACAAAGAAAAATGGAAAGAAACACTAATGTAGTCAAGTTGCTAACATAACAATAGTTAGCACAAGTTTTCCACAGTCCATGAAGTTAATTAGAGCATACTTTTAGATTAAAGTGTGTATGCTTTTCAATCAACATTTCGGATCACACTCACTATCCTCTTCCTGATGATGGATCAATGAGTGTGATCCAAAATGTTGATTAAAAACAATATACAATGTAATCCAAAAGTCCGCTCTAATTAACACAACAATAGTCAAAAGGTAAAAAAACAACAGCCTAGGTGATGCCAGACTCAACTCTATTCAACCTCATACCCTTCACTTTAGTATGAGAAATCTTGAGAAAGTTATTTGGAAAGACCTTTGTTTCGTCTTAGTACAACAATCTAGGAAGTAATCATTATCTAAGTGAACAAAACTAATAACCATTATCCAAGTCAATAGAACTAGGAGAAGTGGGAGGGGATTCCATCCCAGAAGCCCCAATTGTGTGTGCAATGGGAATAAAGGATTGTCGATCTTGTGTAGGTTGAGCATCATCAGTAGGTCGAAACAAATACGAAGCCAATTGCATAGCAAGCTAAGTAACTAGAGCATAAGGTGGTTGGAACTAACCAGTATGAATCAATGAAGCAAAAAGAGTGAGACTTGCTAGAGTCAAACTATTCATACCAACATCCTAAGAAGACTCGTCATCTTGAGGGGAACCATCAACCATAGAGTTAGAAGTATGAATGGTCAAGTGATCTCATTGGCATTCTTCCACCATGTCACAATGCTCAGGTATGCTAGGAAAATGGAAAATATATAACCAGATGGCCAATGGTAATGTAACATCTACATTTGAAGGGGAGACACTCATAATCAAGCAGTTGAGACCAAGATCTATAATGTCATTTTGATTTCATGGATGATTTTAATAAGTGAAGGATAATGTTACTTATAGGATTAGGGGGAAAAAATAAGGTTAAAATGATCATTCTTATTTTGGAATATATGATGATGTCATTCAAGTATAATTGTACAATATTTTTTCTAAGAGATGATCAAAATGGTCCATCCTTTTCTTAGAAAATATAATGATGTCATCAAAATATACTAGTACAATGTTGAATAATCCTTTTGAGCCAATTACCATTGTGTCCAGGAATGGTGGTACCAATGTTGGATAATTCAAAAGGAATTTATTGGTATACATAAGTTGATCATTATGTAGTTGGCCTTCATCTTTCACCCATACATGGATGAGCCATCAAGCAAGGATATATATCTATGGTATGTAGGAGGATGTAGGATTTTCTCCTCAAAGATATCCATGGTATGTAGGATTTGCTCCATTAAAGATAGAGAACAATTATCTTTTGAAGAAGCCTTATTTATCTATCAAAATTCAACACTAGGATATCTCACTTCTTTTAAAGCACTACTACTAGATTCACCACCCATATTGAAGACAAGATTATATCCCTTTCATATGTCACCTATGAAAAATCTAGTTTCTATGAGTGGATGAGTATTAAGTGAACACTACATAAGTATTTGAAACATTTCCTGATATTTTCACCAAACCTTTGTCACATTTTTTAATTTCATTGGGTCAAAAGATAAGTTTGAATATAATGGTTTTGAGAAGGATGGTGTCCTAATTGACATGCTAAAAAATTATTGTTTATATAAATTAGACTTATATGTCTAATCATATTTTCATCATTAAACATAGTTATTGTTAGGTCTACAACAATACATGTAAGGAGACCAGAGACTCTCCCCTTCTCGCTCCCACTCCCTCTCCCTCTCTCCAGGCTACCATATTATTTTTTATTGTAACATCATATTCATAAATCCAAGTTCTATTTGTATAGTCATGAATTAATTAAGTGCAAAGATGTAAAGATGGGTCTTAGTACGAGGCCATGTTAGGTAGCCATGTACATATACAATGCAATCTCTCACAAACAAAGAAAAGAAAAAAAACCCAATGGGACAAAACTCCTCTCCAAAAGAAAGATGAAATGCAAAATGCTCTCAATGATGAATGAGAGGGAAAAAACCCCATACAAGAAAAAATACTCCCCATAAGGGAGAAGAAGATAGACCATGCAACCCACCAACAATGGTGAGTCTCCTACAATAGTAGAAGCTCGATATTGAATGTTGAAGATGATCCAATCTAGTTGAACAACATTCTCCCCTTATGAATAAAAAAGACCAAGATGGTATGTAGAATATCTTCCCATTCCTAAAAGGAATATGTGGGAAGAAGAAAGATATGTGATGTCTTTGAACCATGCTCAAGTGTCTTCATGTCGATGCCGAAAGATGAACACTCCAAATAGGTGTTCTAGGCCACACAATTGAATATGTCAATCTAGAATCTCCTAGACACAAATGCAAAAGACACTCCAAAGATAAAGATGCCTCTTCTAAAGCCAAAGAATCATCCTCCAAATGTTGTTCAAAATTATCCATATTCATGTCAAACTACAAAGAACATTTGATCATGTACAAAATGAACAAGAGGGTCAAAGTATTCTCTCACAACAATTGAAGAAGAAGCATCTACATCAAAGAGAAGATGTATGCAATCAATGGTGTCTCTCAAATCTGAAATATGGGATTCAACAAACAAACCAACAATGTATATCAAGTATGCATCCCAAGTAGATGTATTTGGAAGATGATGTAGATCTTGCTGCACTAAATCACAAGAGGCCAAAAATGTGCCTACATGATTGTATCAAATGCAATATAATATGGAGGAGATGAAATGCAAGGCTCAAGAATGGGATCTGATGTGAGAGATCCCAAGTTCAAGAAGCCAAAAGTCTCATTTGAATCATGGTTCACACTAGAAGTGTGATCAATAGTCGAAGGAACAAAGTCGTAGTCAAAATAAAAATCTACAAAGGTGTACAACTAATATGAATGATCAACCATCCAAATAGCAAGAATCTCTCTACTCTCCAAGTCTCTAATGTTAGGGTGATCCCACAAAGCTGGTTTACAATTTCTGGGAGATTCTGATTTTTGCTGAAATCACACATTTTTAGAAAATATAATGATTTAAGCCTTAAAAAGTTCCAATTAAACCATTCCAATTGAAGAGGGTTTGATCAAACTACCTTAGATCAAACCCCCTTGGATAGAACCCCGCTAGTTTTAAACCATACCTATAACGGAGTCTCCTTTACACCTATCAAAATGCTGATAAAAAACCACTTTCGATTTAGCTTTTGGGGGATCAAAGGAATTCATTTTTAAAAAAAATTGTAAGTATGTATTCCTTATTATAATCTTCCCAAAAAGTATAATTTTAAATAAATTTAATTTTATTATTATATTTATTTTTTATTTCTTGTGAATGTAGGTTTTTCACCAAAAATCAAGCTCTATGTTCTGCACATGCGGAAAAATAGCAGATAATCAAAAAAAAATTGAAAAATATGAGTGCACCAAATATTGAAGTCCTTGATCCAACAAAAAAAAAATTGAATTTCGATACATACAAAAAAATTTACGCGTTATACAGTCATGCTATGTCTAAATTGTAATTGGTTTGACTTCAAAACTTGATTAAAGAAAAAATATTCAATAAAAAACTATCTACCAAGTGGAAGCACTAGATATCAGAGTTACAAATCTAAATTCGAAAGAATTATAATTAAATTATCCTTCATGGAAAAAAAGTTATGCGTTATACGGTGAGTGTCACTTTTTAAAAATGTTGTTTTCTAAAAAAATGAGTTTTCGAGGGAGATGTAAAAAGAAGTGCAATGATCTGATTCCAAAATTTTTGAAAAAAATATATTTAGAATCTACAAACAAAATGTCACGAAACTCTAGTTTGCATCATCTTCAAATTCCTCACGGTTTAGCAGCTATAGGTGCCCGAAAGTGAAGATTTAGTTAAAAATAATAATTTCAGTGTCCAGTTTGGCCAAAAACTGTAAACCACTATTGTGGGATCACCTGTTAACTAAATCAAGAGTGAACTCCATAGTCCTACCATCCCCATCATGCGTAATATGATATATGGAAAGAATATTGTTCACCAAATGATGTACACACAAAACAAATTAAATTGAAAGTGGCCTCCCCAAAATCAATAGACCCCTTCCAAGTACACTCATGTATGTATTGTCTCCCATCAAAATATGAGACATATTACAAGGCTCAAAAGAAGATAATATAGACTATGTACAAAGATGCCATATGATGAAATGCTCTTGAATTTAGAAGCTACCTCCCTAATCCAAGACTTGAAAAAGCACAAAGAGTGGTTCCCTTTCTTCCTGATGTAGTAACAAAACTAGTATGACCTTTGTCCTTATTAGATTGTTTTGAAGAAGATGATGATGACAAAAAAATATAGAATGAAAATCAATATTATTCTTTTTGAGAAGATGGTTCAACTCATCAATATCCATATTAACAAGAATGTTCATCATGCACAAGCTTCTTACAATATGAAGAAGTAAGCTTCTCCTTCTTAGATGATTTATTGATCGAAGAGGATTTATTCTTTGGTCGATTTGAGTGTGGAATGTTCTTATATTTATTTTGTTTCTTAGTAGTATGTTCTGATTCTTTTAGTTGACTAGCCAACAATGCCTAAGATTTAGATGACTTGATGAGACCCATTGAGATAAGCTTTTGTTCCTCATTTATTAACATCTCAAAAAATGATGTGAATGAAGGTGTATTATATGTAGACCCCATATTCAACCTATGAGTATGAATATTGAAAACAAAAGCAACATAATCAGGACCAAGTTTTTTCAATGTATTGTAGACCAACTAAATGTCCTCTTATCAATTCTACATGCTTTACATTTCTCTCTTAGATCATTAACCTTAGTGATGTAGTCCTAGATGTTGTCAAAGTTCTTAGGATCAAGGATCATTAGTTCATTATCAATTTGATAGCCTCTTATTTTATTTTTAGTTCCATACAATGTTTTCAACTTTCCCCAAGTCTCACATGAATTCTTACATGATTCAATTTGAAACAACAAATATTGAGAAGCTAGGCTACGAAGACATCCAAGAGATTTAGTATATTCAACCATCCATTTTATCTTTTTCTCATCATATGTAGGTTCAGGTACCTTCTTTTGAATGTATAGAGAGTGACCTTGATTCATTAGAACACTCCATGCATGTTGATGCCAAGTTGAATAGTTATATGATGAACTAGCAAAGGAACCTTAGAATGATCCATGGGAAAAGAAGATCACAAGAAAAATAGATCAAAAAAATGTACCAAGAGAATCCCCCCAGAATTAATCAATTGAAAATCCCCCCAATAATATAATGTGGCACTTTATAGTTAGTGCGATTGCATGTACCACTTGCCAAAAATAGTGAAATGTACTTGATCTTAGTGCTTATAGATGCCAAATTTGGAAACAAGCTCAATGAAAAAAATTTATACAAAATGAGATCAATTTGATCACACCACTACAAAGTACATAAAAAATTATGAGCTTTAATAAAAAAATCATCCAAAAATGTTATCATAGGAGCAAGAATGGAACCCCCAAAGCTCCCAAAATGAGAATGACTTAGCAACACCAATGAGAATCTGCATTTTTTGGAAAAACCAATAGCACCACTATATAGAGAAAAAAATTATACCCCAAATCAAAATATATTTCTCATAAAAAGGAGTTTGTATAACCAAGTTATGATTGTTTGGAGTCGGACTGCAAATTCAAAACTATTGATGAATAGAGGGACAAATTGGAGCGACCTGCTAATGGTCATATGTCCGACAAATTTAACATAGTCATAGATGATGGTCATTTGATTGTCAAATTTAATGGATATTAGGTCTAACATTCATTTGACCATCAAATTTAATGCAAGATTTGATGATAGTCATTTGGACATCAAATTTAAGATAGTCAACCAAAAATAAAAAATCACCACAAAATTTTTGACACCAAAATGAAGAATAATATATGAAAATATGAGTTTTGGGCCTTCTAAATATGTTGATAGGGTTAGAATTGACACAAAATGCTTAAAAAATGATGGCTCCTTTCTAGATTTGGCAACGAACCTTCCTCTTCAAATTCTCATAATTTTTTCCTCAAATGTCCAATTTGGACAAAACAAAAATCAAAAATAACTTTTTGGACCCTTTGAACTCAATGGTGAGCTCTGATCTACACCAAAAAGCTCCAAACTGCAATATAAAGTCACAAAGAGGAACCCACCTGCAATTACATCCAACAAAATCTTCAAGCTTGAAGCACCCTCAGATCTGAGAAGGGGTTTTGTAATTTTGAAGCTCTAATACCATGTTAGAGTCACTCAAGGACTCAAGCCTCCAAGGTTGCATGCAAAAATTAAAAAAACACCTTCTACAAAAGGGAAAAACAGGAACATGAAATTACAGTAATGGATGCAAGATATGACCAATATGCAATACTCAAGATTGCAGTGATATATTAGACATACTCAACTGAATTGAATTATGATGTACAAATGATGCTTCTTATAAAGACAACTTGTGTGAGATAAGATTAAACATGATCTTGACATGTATCTTAATTCTATATAATCAGATACCTACCTCAATAAATATTAAATGACTTAGGACACAAGCATTAAATGCCAAAAGATAAGATAAGATCTAGTGACAACCAACACTATCTAGAAATATTCCCTCCTAAGACATAAGTGGACTTAACATGTAAATAGTACTTAGATAGGTAAAACATATATTTACACAAAAAATATATAAAATATATATTTTTAACATTAAAAGAAAATTTTAATTTATCTTTATTATTTATAATATTCTTTATTCTATATTAAAATAAATAAATGTTCAAAAACATTATATTATATTTTTTATTATTAAAAAGGGTGGAACTAGCCTACATAACATAAGTCCATAGCAATTATGTTTTTTGTATTCTTTATTCTATATTAAAATAAATAAATGTTCAAAAACATTATATTATATTTTTTATTATTAAAAAGGGTGGAACTAGCCTACATAACATAAGTCCATAGCAATTATGTTTTTTGTTTTACTTTTATTTTAAGAAAAATGTAAGTAATTCATGTTATAATTTTATGAATTACTTTGAAGTTTGTGGCAGCTAGGTAAAGAAATCCAAATGTTGTAAACTTGAATGTTATAATATTATGCCTTTTTAATGGTAATAGTTCGATATTATTTTTATTATTTTATCATTTAATTTAAACTTGTTAATTTGTTTAATATTTTGTTATATTAATATGTTTTAGAATATTTATAAAATATATATTAATTTAAAAGATATTATAATTTTTTTATATGATATTGATTTATTATTATATTTATTATTGTAATAGTGAAATTTTCATCCAACAAAGTTGAGATTGATGATCTATTGATAAGATTACATGAATTTGTTATTGCTTATGTCTATAATTTCCTATCTAAACCTACACAATGAATCATCCTTCAAGCCTTATCCATCAAATCTCTATTCATTCTTTTAACAATTTTATTTTATTATGGTGTATATAAGTAGTCACATTTTTCCTTTTAAGTTAACATTACTCACATACCTACTTGAACACATATGAGAAATATTCTCCACTATTATCACTTTTTAAAACCTTGATGAACATTTTCTACCAAAGCCTTAAACTCTTTAAATTTATTGAATTTTTTTATTTATTTCATTGAAAATGCACCCATATTTCTTGATGAGTCATTTATAAAAGTAACATAGTACATAGATTTTTCTAATGATAGAATTTTTGTTGGTCCAAAAATATCACTATAGACCAAATATAAAACTAATTCTAATCTTATAGCACTACTAGGACACTTTACATGATTTTTTTTTCCAAACACATAGTGTTCACAAAATCTAGTCTAGTTGGCAATAAAAGATTCCTTTAGCCACGTTTTGAGTTCTCAAGATCTTGAAGACCTTTATCTCCAATATGCCCCATTCGGTCCTTGATAGAACAACATTGTATTTTATATAGGAAGTGTAGGAGCCTAATCTACAATATTATTTATTTTAGGAACATGAGAGGTATTTCATCCACCACTTAGAGTGTTGGCCTCAAGTTTAAATAGTGTTCCTAAGTGGAATCATTTCATCAATACCATAGCACCACAAATCATTTTGCAACTATCCTTATTAAATGTACCACCTACACTCATTCATTTTCCTTATTAAAATTGGAGTTATTTTTAAACTAGAATGTACAAAATACTATGAAGGGTTTTAATTATATCATCTTTCAATCCAAAATTGAGTTTTCCCCAACCTATTATATTTTATGTTGAATAATCCCTTAGGATTAATAATTTATCCATATCATTGAACCACTCATTAGGAGGATTAATATAACAAGAGACACTTGAGTCTATTAGCCATTCATCATGATGCTCATCCAATATTGCAATGATAAAATCCTTGAATCTTCTTTGAGGTCCTTGATTATGTGGAAGAAGCATCTTTAGTGGACTTTCCCTTCTCAACCTTTTTAGATTTACACTCCCTCTTATAATGCCCTATTTCACCATATTTCCAACACTTTCTTTGACTTTTATTTGAATCATTAGATTTACCTCTATATTTCAATACTGTGGCCCCTACCTACTTATCTCTTGAATTTTTTAATTTCGTTCATAGGAACATTGACCTCTTACAACTAAGACATCCTTTAATTTGTAATCTTTAAAAAAAAGCTCTATTTTTGTAACAAGGATGTTACTATATCCTCACACTTCATTGTAGAAGTACTAGTGATTTCCATTACTAAATTATCCCAAGAGTTAGGTAAAAGCAAAGTAAAGTAAAACACTTCTCTTCACCTTCTATTTTAATATCAATAGAAAATAGTTAACTTACCACAATATTGAAGATGTTTAATTTTTTAGCCATGTAGTCACTATTATTCATTCATAGTGAATACAAATTCTTCTAAAGATTTTTTTATTTTATTTGCTAGAGACTTTCCTTGATGCAAAGAATCTAATTTATTCCATAGCTCCTTTGTTGTTGTTTCAATGTTACATTCAACAAAACTGAATCTAATAAGCACAATTTTATTGAACTCCTCATCTTCCTATTAAAAAATTGCCAATTTTCATCCTTTATAGTAGATGGTCTTTTTGATGATACAACAATCCATTGATCTTCAAGTCAATAAGAAAATATTCTATCTTCAATATTTATAGTTCAAAATTATTTACATTAATTTTTATATCTCTATCCGTGCACTTCCTATCATTTGGATTCACTCACATCCCTACATACATAGTGCCACTTGGAACAAAGTTTACTACAATAAAAATAAACCCCACCCCTTCAAATAAAGCTTAGACCGAGCTTTGATACTACATGCAGGGAAAAAGAACCTCGATAAACTTGCACAATAGTAGTACATATACAATCTAAAAACAAAAAATTGAATAATGAAAATCATAGACAATACATAGTATTTTCACTTAGGAAAGTCCTTTTAGGTAATAAACCTAACAAAAAAATTCACTATTACAAAAATCCAATTGTTCTCTAATACAATAATGAATCTCTCCTACCTCACTCTTAAATATGTGCGGATATAAATAGGCATAAAAAAAATCACCATTAATCCCATCTAGACTATTAAACATGAAAAAATATGAAACTTATCCAATATCATTAACCATCCTCCCATCGCACAGTCATATAAAATGTCTATTTACATTCGCTTGCTCCTATTAGTGTTTATATCTTCTTCATTAACCCCTTCTTTTACAAAAGATTTTATATTCTCCACTTTATTTATCCACACAAACTTTTGTGTTCCACTAAAATTCTAATTGTATAGGCTCCTAGGTTTGATTCTATGTTGCATAGATACAAAGACAATTTCCACATTATTATTATATTTCTTTACATACAGAAGGTCAATACAACTTACTCTTTATTATCATATTTTATAATAAAAAGATAATTTGAAAGAAAAAAAATACATTTTATTCACATTGGATACCCTAATAAGCTAAGGAAGACTTTTTATAAAAACCTTGATAAATGACTATCTATCCAACATACTAAATGCATATTTAACATTAAAAGTCTAATAATTTTTTAATATAAAAAATAAGTTATATTGACTTACAAAATTCTTACATATCTGGCTTCACAGTAAGCTTGAAGAAGCTATCTTTATCGAATGTTAAAAGTAAAGCAAGAGAAGATAATCGTTATCATTTTTCCCTGGTGACATAGTTATGCATATCTTCTGAACACATCAGAGTGGAGTAGTAAGCTATGTCAGCAGACTTACACATTGTACTGCTGGCCCAATTCAATAGGCTATCTTGACGGTCTGGGAATCAGATCCTTATATACAATAGTTATTATGGGACATGGGGATCAGATGACAAATAGATTTGGTATCAGAATGTATTTGTACGGGTGGGGAGATAATGTATTATGGGGCATATAAATCCATTCACTGCTCTGTACACCTGCATATAAATCCATTCACCGCTTATTTCACCAATCAACCACGCCCAGTACTGCAAAACTTAAGAAATTAAAAGTGGTTTTCAGTCTTCCTCTTGCATTCATATGAGAGGTTCTGGTGGCCAGCCTTGTTAGAAAAACAACTGGTTTTTCTTCTGTTTGTCTTGTCTGTTATAACGATGTTCCTTTTTGATAGGCTTGCTTTTATTCCCGGACTCAAGTTTTATAAGTGATTTGAAATCGAGCAATAGAATTTGAAATTTTATAATGTTAGTTTGAATATTTTTGGATCAGATTATGTGAGTTTTTTTCATCAACGTTCTGGATTATATTCCATGATCTTTAATGAGAATAAGATAGCAAGACCCATCATCAGGACGAGATAAAAGAGAAGAGTTCTTCTTTTGCTATCTCATCTTGATGATGGATCATGAAGCTGTGATCCAAAAAATTGATGAAGAAAAAAACACAGATAGTCTAATCAATAAATTTTCAAGCTAGGATATGTAAACTGTTCTACCAAATTTCTTCTAGACATTGAAATTCAGAATTGTTGTGAAAATGAGAAACTATAGTACTTGCAAATTATATGAATATATGACAAGATCCTCTCTTATATAATGTTGCTATGTTATTTTAATATGTTTGTACATTTAGTTATATGGAGGTTACATTCTTAAAACATTACTTTTTATGTGAGATGATAAATTTAAAATGTTATATTGTTATAATTTTATTTTTTTAAATTCCTTGTCAAAAGGGTAATGGATAAACCAAGAAGTTAATAGAAATGTTAGGTGGTGTCTTTTTCAGGTTTTTGAAGTTGAACTTTGATTGTAATTTTAGAGGTAATATTGGAGTTGGTGGTGTTAGAGTGGTCATTTATAATGGGCATGGTTGGTTTGTGAAAGGTAGCTTTGTTCTTTGAGTGCCAATACCAATAATGAAGTTAAATGACAAACAAATTTGGAAGGTTTCACTCTTACTAAAGATGTTGGACTCAAAACTCTTATCATGGATGGAGATTAAATGGTGGTTATTGGTGGGCTTCTAAGAATTCAAACCTAAATTGGAAAACAACAACCTTTTTGCAAGAAACTTTAGTTATGTGAGTTTTTTTATAACATCCTATCAATCTATTATTATGGTGTATGCAACAAGGTGCTAGACTTCTTGGCTAATGTGAGGGTGGATCAATCCCCCTTTTAATCATTGAGTATGGATTTTGTAGATTAGAGGGTAGGTCTAAATGTTCTTGTAGAATTAGATGTCCTATTATAAGTCTTATTTTTGTACTTTGCAAACAACAAAATTATTTGATATGTAGTTGTATTCATAGTATTACACCACATTCTCTTGGCTCCCCAAGTTTCATAAGTGAATGGTTAACTCTAAACAAAGATTTGATTGAAGACTATATTTATATGTATAGGAAAATATATTAAAATTTGGCTATAATGTAAAAAAAAGGATTTGATTGAACACTAGCTTGAGGAATTAGTAATTAATGAACAAATACTTTAAAATTAATAAGGAGGCATATGGATGTTAAATGGAAAGAGGTGGGAGTTAAGGCGGGAAAAATCCTTCACTTCTCGTGAAGTAGAAGTAAAAGTAACAAGTTATGGAGGTGGAAACCCGAGAGAAGGGGGAGATGTGCTAGGGCATGCAATGAAAGATGGAGAAAAATAGGAAACAAGGAGGATTAAGGAGAAAGAAAGAAAGAAAGAAGAGAGAAGATAGATCAAAGAGTTGAAGAGGGGTTAAAGGAAGACATTAACTTAAAAAGTATTCTATGAATCAGTATGTACATTACTCCATGGTATCGATAACATTAGTTTTTCCTCATGAATTTTTTGTGAAACGTAAAAGAAAGATTGTTAAAAATCTCTCTAAATCGTATCCTGATACTATTTTAAATTTCAAACATATACTAAAGTTTTTCATGAGAATTTATATTTTATCATTTCAAATTTTCAAGTCATCATACATAAGCTTTATTATAACCTTTGTGAGGACACATTGATGCTAAGTCATTGTATATGCTTGCATTACCGATAGGTACATTGTGTTATAATTTCCCCTATGAAAGAAATGTGACACTAGAAGTCACTGTTATTTGTATACGTGTATTATCATGTCCTCTACAAAGGAAATAGACATTAAAATCACTATATTTGCATGCATGGAAGATGGAAATTGCAGCCCTTGTGTTATAATATTCTTGTGTAAACAAGTTAAATAAGTGTATAGACTATCAACCTATATCTTTATGTAAATAGTGAACTAAACTTATAGTTATCTATGTGTTGACAATTACATAAATGTGTAAATTTTTGGCTTTTTTACCTCTGTAACAATCAATAAATGTGAAAAACTATTGGCCTATTATCTTCGTAAATAGTTGTATAAATATTTATATATTTAGTCTATTATCTCTGTATAAACAGTTGTATAAATGTTTATACATTTGGTCTATTATATCTATATAAACAATTGTATAATTTTTTATACATTCAACCTATTATCTTTATATAAACAATTGTATAAACTCTTATACAATTGTATAAATAGATATGTTAATTTTTTAAACTCATTAGTCTTAGTATATTTATAGAGATTTTAATGTTAAAATTCTCGGTCTTATATCTATGCATAAACAAATATATGACAATATCAACTTGATTGGCCTCCAAGATCTATGCAAATGGTTGTATTATTGCTTGAAATTTCAACCTATCTATGAGATTGTTGAGATATGTTTTTAATCCTCTTTTGGGCTAGGAATCTAAAATAGGGATTAAATAACTCTTGACCTTATAAATGGTCGATAGTTTTGTTTCAGTGAAAGTAACAATGTTGTTTTTTATTGTATTGCTAAGATATTATGAGATCAAAATGCTTTTGAGTTCCTTTTTGATGTAGTCAAATATTTTTTTTCATGAGTATATGTACATATATACATATGTATATGTGTGTGTAAGTATGCAACTACAAGTGTGTCAGTTGATCCTATTTCATATGATCAAGGCTTTGTTGGAATATCATGTGTTATTTGCATATATATAGATTGTCAAGTATGACAATAGAGATTAGATTTGGTATTATTTGATGTTTAAACTAATATCAATCATTTTCTAACAAGGAAAAAGGGTTGATTTATGAGTGATAATATATTGAACTCTATTTTATTATCTATATACAAAATCAAGAATTTATAAGATATGATAAAAAATTTTAAAGTGGCTAAAATTTGAAATGTGAAATAACTTGTCAATATCCAATTTTAGAAAGAGGTGTGTGAACAAACGACCACCTAAGATTACGTTTTTTATTTATATTAAAATATTTGGCCAAAGTAATATCAATCACTACTTGCATTGTTGGTTCACTATGTATAAAGCTACAAATTAATCAGGTATATCATGCATAGCTAGAAGGTATCTAGAGTTATATGATAGATTACTTTTATTAGCATACAACACTAGTTCTTAGATGGCTTGATGACCTTGGATTTTCCCTAAACCTATTACTCTTATGAAGGGTAAGACCATTTCTAGTAGGAACGAGTGTGGAGGACCGTTGGTTTGTGGCTAGAGGAAAATCACAAGCAGGTGATGCTCTCCCTCTTGCAGTTGAATGTTGAAGATTTGCATTATTAGAGACAAGAGATTAGATTCCACTTGATATTGCACATTCATATGTGAAATATGGACATGTATTATTATTGAAAATATTGTAATGAATTAGAGATATGGTTCTCCATGTCTAGATGAGTCGTGAATTATAATTGAAAGTTTAACTTTTATTGTACTATTAATCCTTATGATACTCACAAAGGAGAAGGAGTTTCAGTCTTGTATTTATAATTTGTAAGGACTTATGTTTCCTAAGTTATGAATGAAATCATTATTTTATTCTATGTTAAAGAAAAATAAAGTAACTATGCAAGTTATGTATTTTAAAACAAAAAATTAGTGTTTTTTTATTAATGGGCTAGATGGGTTCATTATAACCAATAAAAAAATATGCATGAGTGACCCTAATGACACTACTTGAATAATGATAATATGGCAAACCAAGGCAACAATCTAAAAGTCAAAGATATAGATGAAACGTCAATCTACACAAGTGACCCCAATGACACTACTCAATCCATGTATAATATATTATAAGTCAAAAATAGAGGTGCCAATAGTCTAAAGAAAAATTAATCAACTAATGATGGAAGGTTGCCTCCATAAAACTAGAATGCAAGAGTGTTTATATGGTATATGTTCCATCTCACCAAAATGAATGGGTAATTAGT
>VDFB02288562.1:0-20247 GCA_007258455.2 Sequoia sempervirens
TTGCTCCCGGATGGGGAACTACTCCTTTTATGGGTATTGCAATGGCTCTATTTGCAGTATTCTTATGCATTATTCTGGAGATTTATAATTCTTCCATTTTATTAGACGGAATTCCAGTTAGTTGGGGCTAGAAAAACTAGAAAATCCGCCCCCGAGTTCATCCAAAACAAAAAGAATTAAGAAAGAAAAAATTTTGAATAGCTTTCATTTTTAGGTTATTACGTTCCGGTAGTTTGATCGTGTAATTACTTTTATCTAAGGATTTTTGGAATTATGGGTGTGCGACTTGTTAAAATTGATCTCTATTCTAGTACAGAAAACCGGTCTGTTGTCTTCATAAAATAAAGACGGTCCTTCTACCTCGTTAGATGTTGCTCTAATAGTTAATATCTGGAGCACGAGGTAATATATTCAAGAAAATCTGAACTATGGTTTATGCCTGTTTTTGAGACCTCGTGACCAAGCTTCTCAATAATTGGAAAAAACTATGATAATAAATTCAGGGATCTCTCTTCCTTTTTATACTGATGCTGACTAAAGAATGAGATAGTATTTCATTTTCTTTAGTTAGTCTATTTCATTAAGTAAGTAAGAATGAAATGGAAAGGTTATAACCCATAAAACCTTTCGAGTATTCAAAAAATCATCGGGGTGAAATGAAAATCTTAGGTTTAGATTTATTCATCTATTGAGATCTCGACAAGATAATTCCTATTGATCATCCATACTAATTGTTTTCTAGGTGATTTATATCACGAATAGGATAAAAGATCGTTCAAAAGGCCTATAGCGATTTATTTTGCATAACAATGAGCCAACTTGAAATTTGAGCATTATCACTATCAAGTTTATTTTCCTCCTTATTGTAGGAAATCATGGATTATTGTGAATCCTCTTCCTTCATACAAAGATATGAAATATCAAATATTTTTGTATTTTACAAACCAAATACTTTGTTCAAAAAAGTATTTGGGTGTTCTTGTTTAAGCCGTATGAAAGGAAATTTTCATATACGGTTTTCAGAGGGGGAATTTGAGTTTACCTATCTCAATAAAGTATACGATTGGTTCGAAGAGCGTCTCGAGATTCAGGCGATTGCGGATGATATCACTAGTAAATATGTTCCTCCTCATGTGAATATATTTTATTGCCTAGGGGGAATCACACTGACTTCTTTTTTGGTACAAGTAGCTACCGGTTTTGCTATGACTTTTTACTATCGTCCCACCGTTCTAGAAGCTTTCGCCTCTATTCAATACATAATGACTGAAGTGAACTTCGGTTGGCTAATCCGATCGGTCCATCGGTGGTCAGCAAGTATGATGGTTTTAATGATGATCTTACATGTATTTCGCGTTTATTTAACAGGTGGATTCAAAAACCTCGTGAATTAACTTGGGTTACGGGTGTAATTCTAGCTGTATTAACCGTATCTTTCGGTGTAACCGGTTATTCTTTGCCCTGGGATCAAATTGGTTATTGGGCAGTCAAAATTGTGACCGGTGTGCCTGAGGCCATTCCGTTAATAGGAACTCCTTTGGTAGAGTTATTACGCGGAAGTGTTAGTGTGGGTCAATCTACCTTGACTCGTTTTTATAGTTTACACACTTTCATATTACCCCTTCTTACTGCTGTATTTATGTTAATGCACTTTCTAATGATCCGCAAGCAAGGTATTTCAGGTCCTTTATAGAAAGGAAATATACATTTTGAATCAGTATTCAAAACCTATTATTTTACGATATATCATTGCCGCGAATATTTCTTATTGAAAATAGGGAAATAAGAAAGCATGTTTCTCGGATTTCTCCTTTCAATTTTGAAGTATTCTTTATTTAATACAAAGAATTGAAGTAGATACTCATCTCAGATGGAGAAAATGGATTATGGGAGTGTGTGACTTGAACTATTGGTTAGGCCGTGCAGATCAATTTTAGAATCTGCCATATAAAGATTCATCACGAAATGTGTCTCTGTCCCAATTTTCTTTCCAAAAATAGGAAGTTTAGAACCTGGGTAAAAGGCGAGCACTTTGTTGTGTTCCAAGAGAGTTATTTCTATGATCGAATCCGAATTAGGCTCCGTGAGATCCAGGTAATAGTAATAACATTGATAAGTCCAATTTATTACTTCAATTTTCCTTTCTTTTTCATAGTATGAAAATGCATGCATTTCCCTTGCATTTCAATAGGGTAAACTATCGGAGTAAAAGAAGGGGTCTAAAGAAGGAAAAAGGCCAGATCAGTAACAAGTCAATACCTTGTATGCAAAAAAAATTGTGGCAGTTGAGATGAACACAGATTACAAGGAATAAGATGATCCAAAAGGCATATTGATCATGATCTAATTTGTGAGCTTACTTGGGTACTGGGCATACGAAACAATAAAATTATGAATTTTATATAGATCTTCTTAGTTATACTTGTTCTAACGATACGCCGTTCATTATTTTTATTTCAATTATTGCTCGAGCCGGATGATCCAAATTGACATGTCCGGTTCTTTCGGGGGATAGATTCATTCATAATAATCTACTTATCCCAATAACAAAGAAACCTGACTTGAATGATCCTGTATTAAAGGCTAAATTAGCTAAAGGCATGGGACATAATTATTATGGCGAGCCCGCTTGGCCCAATGATCTCTTATATATTTTTCCAGTAGTTATTTTTGGTACTATTGCATGTACCGTAGGTTTAACAGTTCTAGAACCATCAATGATTGGTGAACCGGCAAATCCATTTGCAACTCCTTTGGAAATATTACCCGAATGGTATTTTTTCCCCGTATTTCAAATACTTCGTACAGTACCTAATAAATTATTAGGCGTTCTTTTAATGGCTTCAGTACCTGCGGGACTATTGACAGTCCCTTTCTTGGAGAATGTGAATCAATTTCAAAATCCATTTCGTCGTCCAGTAGCTACAACAGTATTCTTAATCGGTACCGCAGTAGCTCTTTGGTTAGGTATTGGGGCAACGTTACCTATCGATGAATCTTTCACTCTAGGTCTTTTCCAATTTGATATAATTTAGAATATTAAATTAATATAGGAGAGGAGGGAAATCTTTTGTTTATATATCTAGGGAGTAGTTGCTTTGCTTTAAGACAAATGGTCTCTCCCTAGATATATTTTTTTGAATAAGATATTTTCTAATATTGCTATAAAATGGTCAAAGATTTCTTCCAATTACTTTCCAGAAGAACTTAAAAGAAAGGAATGAATGGATAGATTCAATATAACTATTTATTGATAAATCTAAACCGGATTCCCCGGTGAATCAATTCCAATATTTCGCATAAATTCCAATATTTCTTTGACAGATTGTTCCCCAAGATGTTTGATTTTCATTAAATCTTCTCGCCTGTAATTCGAGAGGTCCGACACTGTATTTATATTGGCCTTTTTGAGGCAGTTATATACCCTAGTAGAGAAGTTTAATTGGTCAATATACATTTGATCAAAATCTATTCTCTTCGTATCAGTCGATATATGCGAAATAGGTAAGGAAGGAGTAATATTGTCGCTTAAACTGTTTGTTCCATCGATGTTCTCTTCCTTTGCATTCAGAAAGGGAAGGAAAAAATCAATCAAATTCCGAGACGCTTCATAAAGTGCTTCTTTAGGCGCTAATCCTCCATTCGTCCATATTTCAAGAAATAGAATTTCTTGTATCTCATTTTCGCTCCAATAGGAGTGAATACTGTAATTGACATTTTGAACAGGGACAAAGGCAGCATCTATAGGAAAAATTCCATCCTTAGAATTGTAATTATTTGGATTTTGGATAATATATCCGCGACCTTTTTCAATTTGTAATGATATATCTAAGGTAATTGATTTATTTATGTTAGCTATATGTTGTGTAGTATCAATTATTCTCACAGAAGGTGGTAACATTATATCTTGAGCGGTTACTTTTTTTTGTCTGACAACATGGATACATCCTTCTCGAATTCCGTACGCATCACTTCGAAGTACAATTTCTTTCAGATTCATCAAAATTTCATGTATTGATTCTTCAATACCTATTATCACGGAATATTCGTTTGATATATTTTGAAATTGAGCACGTGTGATACATGTTCCTTCTACTTCTCCGAGTAAAACTCTTCTTATTGCGCTGCCTATTGTATTAGCTTGACCTTTGCGAAGCGGAGATAGAGTGAAACGACCATAATTAAAACGCTTATTCTCTGTTCTGAATTCCACGCACTTCAATTCTGGTATCTTAATTGAGACTGCTATTTTATTCTGATTCATAATATTATTTCAATAAATAATTTAATCATTTCTTTCTCTTTCAATTTATTCAACTCTTACACACGTCTCCTTTTGGGAGGTCTACATCCGTTATGTGGCATAGGAGTTACATCACGTACATAAGTTAATTGTATGCCACTTTTAGCAATGACTCGTAATGCTGTTTCTCTCCCCGGACCAGGGCCACTTATCATAACTTCTGCTTCTTTCAGAAGACCTTGATTTACTAAGGTATGAACAACATTTGCTGCTGCAGTCTCAGCAGCAAATGGTGAACTTCTTTTTGTACCTTTAAATCCACAAGCACCGGCAGAAGACCAAGAAACCGCTTGCCCCCGTGTATCTGTAACAGTAACAATGGTATTGCGAAAACTTGCTCGAACATAAATAACTCCTTTCAGTATTCGATATTTAGTTTTACGTGGCAAAAATCTTCTTGTAGCTCTACGTGGCACATATTTTCTTCTAGTTTTTGACACAAATTTTTTTGTATTTTTTGACACAACACAAATCTTCTTATAATTTTTGATAAATTTTTATATTTCAATTAGTAAAAAAAAAAAAATATAATATATATATAATGATTCTAATATAATATATAGAATCATTTATAATATAAGAAATATATATATTTCTTATATTATAATAATTCTAAATTGGCTGCCAAAATTTCTTTTAGAATTCATATCTTGATATGGAATAGTAATACAAATTATCCCTGTTTTTGTTTATGCCTCGGATTGTAACAAATTACAAGAAGGCGTTTCCGTCTACGAATTAGGCGGCACTTTTCACAAATTTTGCGAACAGAAGCACGGATTTTCATATTTGTGGTCCTTTATTTACTGCTAAAATCTTGTTCTTTTTTATAGATTTAATGGGCCTCAATATTGATCGGTAGCAGATATAAAGTCATCGTCATCATTTCGTTTGACGGGATGTCTATATATTATACGTCCTTTGCTTAAATCGTAAACAGATAATTGAACTCTCACTCTATCTCCCGGTACTACTCGTATTGTTCGATATCTCATTTTACCTGATACAACCGTTAAAACCTCGAAATCGTTATCTAGGTGGACTAAAAACATACCATTAGGATATGCTGTGGTAACTACGCCGTCAACAACGACAAAACTCTTTTTGGTACCCATTTTGAACTAGACTCCTATTTTTTTGCAGTGATTATTTTTTGCAGTGATTATTTTTTTGCAGTAATTATTTTTTTGCAGTGATTTCAATTTGAAAAGTAGGGAAAGTTATTAACTATTACATTGATTTCTAAAAGAGGAAAAAAATTTCATTATGTTTAAATAAAAGACATTTAACATAACAAAAAATAAAGAATCTGTTTCTTTTTTTTTATAAATTGAATATTTATTAAATAGCTTTTTTTTGTCAGCCAAATTGCTGACACTGAATAATATTCAGTATTCATGAATATCATGAAGAAACTCTTTTGTCAATATTATTTTGGCGGCATTCCAATATTGGAGGCAAAAATACAAGGCTCTTCAACTATTTACTTTTTGTTTTGGAGTTACCATAAAATACATAATAATTCCCCTCCTATTTTTTTTTGTCGGGCTTCTCGATCAGTCATTATTCCTTGCGAAGTAGAAAGGATTGCAATTCCCATTCCACCTAAAACTTTAGGAATCTCTCGAGCATTAGAATAGATTCTCAGACCAGGTTTGCTAATGCGCTTTGAAGCGGTTATATATCTCTTTTGCGTCCTTCCCCTAGATTTTGAAGTTAAGACAAAAAAAGATTTTTTACCTTCTCGATGTTCCCTAACATGTTCTATAAAACCTTCTCGTAGAAGAATCCTTGTGATGTTCTCGGTAATAGTAGTAGCTGCCACTCGAACTGTTTTTTTTTTTACCATGTCAGCATTTCTTATATAAGTCATTAGATTAGCAATAGTCTCGTTACCCATGACGAACTAATTCTTAGGAATTTACAAGCTCAATATAAAGACATGTTTATCTTTTTTTAGGAATATGCCTGACATTACTTCTACATAGTGTATAATTATAATACTTCAGGAGACAATGAAATTATATTGGTGAAATTCAATTCTCTTAATTCCTCAGTAACTGAACCAAAAACTCGAGTTCCTCTTGGATTTCCTTTCTGATCAATGACAACTGCTGCATTGTCATCAGATCGTATTATCATTCAATCGCTACGTTTAAGTTCTTTACACGTACGTATAACTACGGCTCTAACTACTTCTGATTCTTGCAGAGTCATATTAGGTGCTGCTTCTTTAATTATAGCGATGATAATATCGCCGATATTAGCGGTGTTACGATTACCTGCTCCTAGCACTCGAATACACATTAATTTTCGGGCTCCACTGTTGTCTGCTACATTCAAGTAAGTTTGGGACTGAATCATTTTTCCTCCAAAAGAATTGTTACCTCGGCAGAAAAAAAGTATTTCTTATCAATTAAATAATCTTTTTCTACCAGAAATATCTCTTTAGTTCGGCATTATTTACGCAAACTAGTAATAAATTTAGTATGTATAGGCATTTTATACGCAACGATTTGAAAAGCTGCTCTAGCTATAGTCTCTGATACTCCACTTATTTCATAAAGTATTCGACCTGGTTTGACGACGGATACCCAATATTCTGGAGATCCCTTGGCTTTCCCCGAACCCATACGTATTTCTACAGGTCTCGTCCTAATAGGTTTGTCGGGAAATATACGTATCCATATTTTGGCACCGCGACGGGCATAACGAGTAATTGCTCGTCGTCCTGCTTCTATCTGCCCAGATGTGATCCAAACAGATTCCAATGCCTGAAGAGCAAATCTACCAAAACAAATGCGATTTCCCCGAGAAGATACTCCCTTGATTCTTCACCTATGTTGGTGACGAAATTTTGTTCTTTTTGGGTTCTAGTCGATGGTTGTCTAATACTATTTGAATCCCATCTCTATTTCAGAACCGGATATGAAAGTTTCTTCTCATCCGGCTCCTTGTGAAGAATCTGTGGCCAAATTCGATAATAAATATTGAGATCCTCTGTTATATAGGAATAAATCTGTATTTACTCATTACACATATCATATACATATAATATGAGGATACAAATACCTCTTTTATTATATATCGGTACTGCTCAATAAGTATCTTACAGGCGAATATTTACCCTTTCAATATTTGGGGTCGACTTATGGACTCCAATGAAATGAATTCTCTACTGGTTTATTTCGCCATCCTTTCCAATGAATGATTAAGATTTCTATACGATCTTATGCAGTCACAGGTTCCATCGTTTCCATAGCTTTCAAATGGCTGCTTAGATTTACCCTCTGCAATGGAGCTCTTATTTATATTTATTTCTTACAAGAATCAATTTTCTTAGTTTCCATTGATCCGAAGCTCTTTTTTTTTCGCTTATAAACTGACTGAATATAAATAATCAGGATAATTCTTATGCTTTATCACACTGCTCTTTTGGGGTTATTTATGAACCATACAATACTGTAAGAAAGAAGATTTCATTTTTTCTTTTTCTCCTTCCTCCCCTTTTTCTTTTCTTGCATTACCAAAGACTCTTTTTCGCTTTACGAGAGATATAGGTTTATCTTTTCGTCTAAAAAGTCTTTCGTTGATTTGATAGAACTATCTATATTTAAATAACTAGCTTATTGGCTCTTAGTAATTAATATAAAACAAATATACCAGAGACCAATTTGTTTTTATTTCGAGTTCTCTATCATTTTAGAAAAGAAGGCAAAAGCTTGATCTCAACTAGTCGCACACTAAGCATAGCACTGCTCCAAGATATTTAATTCTTTTAATTTGATCTTATAGAATTTAAGATTTATAATTGGTCAGATTATAGAAGGATATTGCTCATCTTAAACAAAGATCCAAATTTTGATCCCCAATACTCCATAGACGGTTTGAACCGCATAATAACAATAATCAATTTTAGCTCGAAGGGTTTGTAGGGGCACTCTACCTTGCATAGCCGATTCTTTACGAGCTCTCTCAATTCCATTAAGACGACCTTTAATTTGTATTTTAATACCTTCTACATCTGCCTTTTCAGCCAGTTCAATAGCTTTTTTCATTATTTTTCTTATTTCAACTCTCTCCTTTGGTTGTAGAGCAATATATTCCGCAAGAATTTTGGGTTCTCTATAAGGTTTCTCCACTTTTTCTATATAAATGATAAGTTCTCTGTTTACAGAATCAAGCATACTTGGTACAAGCATATTTTGTACTTCCTTTCTTAATTGCTTAATTTCTTCTTCTTCATCTTTTTCTTTACCCTGTTTTCTTTACCCTGTTTTTCTTTACCCTGTTTTTCTTTACCCTGTTTTTCTTTACCCTGTTTTTCTTTACCCTGTTTTTCTTTACCCTTTTCTTTCTTTTTTTCTTTTCCCTGTTTTTCGATAAACAAGTTGACAAATGCAATATATATATTTACCGAAATCAAATCGGTCTGTTTGAGAATCTCTATGCGTGTAATTCCTCCATAACTAGAATTTATCGAACCTTTGATATGTTGTACATAATTTTCAATGCAATTATATATTCTCTCCTCCTTCAATCTCGGCTCCATCCCTAACTCCAAAGGCTCATAATTTTCAAAAGTAGCTCATCCGCTCAATGAATTCTTATTTCCATATAGCCCCAATATATCCCCGGCTTATAATAGATTGCTCACTCACTCTATTTAGATAACTATTTCTTCCACCGTAGATTAAGTCCTTTCATCCTCAACTGCCAACACACGACAAAGTGAGTTTCAACGCTGGACCGCCATTGAAACTCGGTAAAAATACTGCGCCGGATACCACTATACAGGGACGGAAATACAAGGCCCGCGCATGTTCTTATTTGTGATGTGCATTTGCCGACTTGCGGACGAAGTGCTTTTAATGTGGGATAACGCTTATACGCGGTATTCCGGTATCGAGGATTGCTCCCATATGATTTTTAATACCAAGGGTTGATGAGCTACTCTACGTGCTTTATTAGAAGACATACGTACATGTTTAGCTACAGCTCGTATTTTTCTAGCTGAAGCCCTATTTATAAAAATCATCTTCATCCTCCACAATGAATTAATGTATACTATTTATATACAACGATACTTTTTTATTGTTTCTCTCTCTTTTTTTTTTTCTTTTGTTGCTTTTATTTTTTTTTTTTTTTATCGTTTTTCGATTTTTTATCCTTTTTCGCATGTCCCTCAAAAATGGAAGTAGGTGCAAACTCTCCTAATTTGTGGCTTATCATACCATTTGTTATAAAAATGGGTAAATGTAGCTTTCCATTATGAACAGCTATGGTATGACCAATCATTGCGGGTACAATGGCAGATCTTCGGGACCAGGTGAGTATTATCCTCTTCTCTTTATTGATGTTTAGATCATCTATTTTACTCAACAAATCATCAGATACAAAAGTATTTTTTCTTAGTGAACGTGCCATGGTTAATTACCTTTCTTTTTATTGATAGAAAAGAAAAAATGGATTTACAACGATGTTTATTCCTACTTACGTCGACGAAGGATTGAAACATCACTATATTTATTTCTTTTCCGACTTTTTCTTCCAAGTGCGCTATAGCCCCAAGGGGTCAGGGGTTTTTTTCTGCCAATTGGAGCTCTTCCTTCACCGCCCCCATGAGGATGATCCACAGCATTCATAACTTCTCCTCTTACTTCAGGACGTTTACCCAGCCAACGTTTCGACCCAGCTTTACTTAAAGTTCTATTTTTCCATTTAACGTTGCCTACTTGTCCAATTGTTGCTGAGCAGTTCTCAGATATTAAACGAACCTCCCCAGATCGTAATCTTAATGTGGTCAATCGACCTTCTTTTGCGATCAATTCTGCCGCAGCACCCGCTGCTCTAGCTAATTGTCCGCCTTTTCCGACTTGTACTTCGACATTATGTATAGTCGTGCCTAAAGGTATATTGGTTGAAGTAGACCTTTAATTTGTAAAAATCCCTTCCCAAACTGTACAAGCCTCTCTCAGGGCATACAGCTTTCTGGATGTAAATGAATATTTATATACTCAATGTAAATATATAAAAAATATTTTATAGAGAGATTATGAAGGGCATACTTTCAATTCCTTATGTCCTTATTCTGTGCATCCTAGGTTTTTTTATTCCATCATCTGGCTTATGTTCTTTTTTCATGTAGCATTCAGAATGAATGACTTTATCAAATTACGTTAATGCTTTCGCATCTTCCGGATAACGTAGGAGGCATTTGAAAATAGAAATTTTATTTCTTATAAATAAAATATTTTCACTGTTCAGCTTCGAATCTGCCTTTGACCATCAAATCAAATGTGATTTACTTGTCTTTCTCTTCATAACAAGGGTTCCTTTACCTTATTTGTTTCTGCTTCAGACAATTAACTCTTCTCCATATTATCATATCTCTGGAGTCAATAATTCCAGAAACTATTGAACTCAATCACCCGCTGCTCTTTATCCTCAGTTTCCCTTTGGGGTTGATCCCATCAAAGTATCCTACCTATTTGGATCAGTGATAGATTTTAAGGTTTTGCTGTAAACCCAATTGGGTATTTCCAATTACGTAAATTAATAATTCAAACCGCACTCAAAGGTAGGGCATTTCCCATTGATATGGGAGCTCTTGGACCGGAAAGAATAGTATCTCCAATCATAATCCCTCTCGGATGCAAAATATATGTCTTTTCACCATCTCTGTAGTGCACAAGACAGATATATGCACTTCTATTAGGGTCGCTTTCTATTGTTACAATTTTTCCCAATATGTTTTTCTCACTACGTCGAAAATCAATTTGACGATATAGACGCTTGTGACCTCCTCCTCTATGTCGTATGGTAATAATTCCACTGTTATTACGACCTTTGCCACAACGATGCTGGCCGGAAGTCAATTTCTTTTGTGGATGAGATTGAACTTTTCCATCAAAACTTGATAGAGATTTATCACGTGTGCTCGGAGTAAAAGTCCTGTACGAACGGGTGGTCATGTTATTATTTATTGAAATTAAATAAGTTTTATTTTGAAGGAAAAAGTGGAATAGAATAACCTGGTTTTAGTGTAATAATCATACGTTTATAATGCATTCTATGTTTCATTATTTGTTTTATATTTCCTCTTTTTTTTTTTTTTTGCGGAGGTCGATAACTATTGACTCCTATTACTTTAACATTGAAGAAAAGTTCAATCCAATTTTTGATCTTTGTTTTATTCGATCCCGAATCGACATTTAAAATATATTGATTTTTTTCAAATTTACTAACACTTTTTTCTGTAAGTACTAAATCTAGATATTGAACTTCATACATAAATATTTCTCCTTTACTATCATTTACATTTACAAATAAAATACAAATGTCTATATCCACCTTTATTATAGTTAAATAAATAGAATTAAACTATATTTATATATGATACAATAGTACTACACAGGAAATCATGTTTTTAACATTTTCTGATTTGGGTAACCGTCTTCTATTGAATTGAAAAAGAAAAAATGTTCGATCATACATCTATTAGATCAATTAATGTCAATTGTCTGATAATAAAAATGTATTGATATGTATTATATCTATAAGACATAGATCGATATGAATATTTCAATATTCTATCCTTTTGATCCACTTTCTCTTCACTTTCTCTTCCACTATTGGACTATATAACGATATGTGATTATAATCTTGTATTGTGAAATATTTTCTCCATGAAATAGAATTAGCTTCTGGGATGCCTTGATGGTGAAATGGTAGACACGCGACACTCAAAATGTCGTGCTAAACAGCGTGGAGGTTCGAGTCCTCTTCAAGGCATAGATATTGTAATGTTTATTGAATGAGTAATTGAAATAATATCAACAAATCGAATTGATATTATTTCAATTAGATTGAATTTTTTGATACAAAATAAATAAGGCTAAAATACTGAAAATTATTGTTTTCAAGGTCTTGCAAAATCCGGACCGATCGAATTTGAACAAATAATAGCAATCTATAGGAGCAAGTGAAAGATTTTTTCTTCCAAAAAAAGTGTAAGAGGAAAGTATACTATACTAGTATAACCCAAATAAAATAAATAAAGAGTAAACATAGTAGAGAATATCTCATCAAGTTCAAGAGAACTGACTTGGCTCATATTTCTTACTATGCTTACTCTTACATAATCGTAATATCCATTTATTTTCCAATTAAAGATCTAGTCTTTTTTATTCTTATTCAATCCTTCTGCTAATAAGCAATCAATCGTATTTGGAGAAAGCCATTTTGTTTTTAACAATGTATCGATCATTTGTTTAAATAACATTCTATTAGAGAAGAATAAATTTGATAAATATTCATAACTTTCGGATAGAGTTTTATAAATAAGAGATTCATTAGATAATAAATCTCTATTTTCCCTTTCTCCCTTGAGCAAACGTTGTTTGAACTTATCATCCCGTGTTTTTTCACGGAACCAACATTCACTTATCACCGATTGGGAATATGGTAATACACGTCTCAATCGGATACCAATTTCTTGAAAGCGTTTGAAAGTTTCAAAATTTTCTTTTTCTTTCATTTTAATGTTAAAAGGCAAATCATCATCATCAGTCTTAATTTTCGTTTCTAAGACAATTTTTCTCACCTTTTTCCGCTTTAGAATAGCCTTTAACTTTTTTTTAATACTGTATTTTAGCTCTCTTGTTGAAGAATAAGTAAGATAAATAGTCTTCACGAGTTCTTTAGAAACAAAAAGTTCTCCTCGTTCAAAAGCAGAGTGCTTATTTAAAAAGCGAATACTCACGGGATCCCAAAGAAATCGACGAGCTAGATAGATTACTGGTGTATTTAAAGGTTTATACTCCGTTGCATACTCTTCTGTATCAAATTGGTATATTCCCATCCTTTGAAACTTATTGTATAATAATTTTGCTTCCCAGAAAGCAGCTGTCTTTCTTTCTACAATATCATCTTTCGCGGCATAAAGAGGCTGGAAGCCGGGGTTAGACATCAGAAATTTCTTCCAATACAAACTAGAAAGACGGGTCGGTCTTTCTTGAAACCTTCCAAACAGATGAAGATAATCCAATAAAGGATTTTCTATTGTTATATCTTTAATATGCTCGAATCGATTGCTGCGAATAAAACTAAAACGCCAGGTCCTAGAATCACAAACTATAGAAGTTTCCTCTTCTACGTAGGAGTTTCTTAATTCTTTAGATAAAACGATTTCATCTAGTATAGAAGATAATCCTTTTTGCATCGTATCTCTTTTGAACAGAGGAGCAATTGTGATGTAATTAGAATTACCCCGATATATTGCCAACGATGGAAACTCTTCCAAAAGACCCTGTAAAAGACTCGAAGCTAGAATGAAATCATTTGCAATGAAAGGATCAAAAGGACTCCAATTCTCTTTATTTGATTCCGAGAGAAACCAACAATCTTGAGCTACTGATCCGGCTAAGCAGCCCAAAATATGGTAGAATATGGTGAACTCTTTCGCAGCTGTTCCGGCAATTGAAGGTTCTAAATACCATTGATGCAAATAGTTTGCCCTTCGACCCTGGAAATCTAGAGTAAGTCTTAGTGAATTTTTTAAATACGTAAGTTTATTTTGTATAATAGCTTTTCCTATCTTATAGGGAAGTCCATTGAAAAATTCACTGAATTTCAGATTAGAATTGCAAGGACCCCAACTTGATCTATACAAAGCTACTCCAATTATATCATTATCTATAGCTGAAGTATTTTGGCTCATGCTAATTAGCAATAGATCATCAGCAAGGTTTGCTAGATCTAGTGTAGTAAAGCCTTTCGTAGTTAATCCAAATTCATCAAAGCAGTTCCACTCTTTTTTCAAGTAGAGCCTTTTGTTACGTAAAAGCAAAGGAAATTCCTTTTCTCGATGTGGGGCAGGCAAGTTTTTAGTGTTGATAAATGTATCGAATCTTCGTTTACTACGAGGAGGAGTGATTAGAAGTGGATCAATTTTTTTTGGAATATGAGTTGAAGCAATAACAACAATATTTTGTTTGATGGTGGTTTCCTTTTCACCATCAATCGCATTATATGCATCCCCAAGGAGTTCTAGCAATAATGCAATAAGGAAGAAGTAATCATTCAGTTCATGAATGCTTGGAATCCATATGACGCAAGGAGACATCAATTTTGCCAATTTGAGTGCAAACACGAATTGGATAACTCTTCTCGCAAAATACTCTGGAGGGTTAGAATCCTCTCCTCGGGTATACAAAAACTTATGAGGTTTTTTATCATAATGCGCTTTCTCATATACGTCTTTTGGCCTGCCTGACCAGCCGAGAGACCTAAGGATATTTTCATGCTCAAGGTATGATTGTTGAGCTGAAGATGTATACTCAGATTCATAGCGAGGCAGAAGTTTCCGCTGCCTCAAAAAACTTTTAGGAGATATTCTTATTAAAGGTAAATAAGAATCTGCTGCTAAACTTTTAGCCAAATACGATCGTCCAGTTTCCTTAGGCCCTGTCAATAAAATTCGATTCGAAAGGGACGGTACCGGGTAGAGTGGGTAAAATCTCACTTGGTCAGATAAAGACGAGTCAATTGGCATGGAAGTCATCTTCTGATAAAAAGCAGCGAAGATCAGCATTTCTGCTAAAAACAATGAATTTAATTCGGAATTCATTACACCTATTCTATGAGTTAGACCTCGCTGAATAAATTCAGCTAAATATCGAAAGTAAACAAGTCCCGGCTGTTTTCTTTGTTCAAAATATTCCTGAAAGAAACCAATAGGGGGAGTTAACTTCGATTCAAATTGAGATATTTGTTCTTGTACTAATAACAATCTATTTTCTCTCAAAAGGAAATCATCCAGGTCACATTCGTACAAAACTTTTTTTACTGTTTTTTCAATTGAGGGAATAAATTTCGAATACCTTAGACCGTTAAATGAAAGTAAACGCCATTTAATATTTTTGACATACCAAATTTTCAATAGTAGCGATAATCCGACATCATCAGGATCCGAGTCCTTCTCGGCATAGTCGAGAAATGTAAACCAAGAACCATACCAATTTAAATTAGTAACATTTCTAAGCTTTCTAAAAGATCTAATCATTATTCCTACTTTCTCAAAGCAGTAGGAATTATACTGCAAATCTCTGATGAGCCACACGTTCCTATAAAAAAGAATCAACTGTGAGGGAATTATGCAGGACATACAAAAGAAAAATCCAATGAAGATAGAAAGAAAAATATCATACTCCCGAACATTTGATATACAATATTTCCATATATCAAAGGATATTGACCTATCCTTTCCCGCAACTGCTGATTCATTTATGTATTTCAATAAAGCGGGAATATCCCAATGCCAACGGGACACTAACACAAAATACAATTTCGAGAGAATTAAATACAATTTCGAGAGAATTTTCTCTCTAAATTCCCACTTTATAAGTGTCCAAAATTGATGAGAAAGTGCCGACAAAATAGTCAAATTTTGATTCCAATTTTGCCTAATATTGTGCGGGATTGATACCAATTGATCACTAATATTTATTGGTATTTCCGGAAAAGTAGCTAAAAACATATTTTTAGCATATTTCCACCCTGTGGAAGTAAAAAGCCATAACCATGACCTATATGTTTGAAACAAGCCCCATTTCTCAAAAAGAATATTTATTTGAAGGGTCTTAAAAGAAACTAAAAACTTGAGTTCTGAAACTAAAAACTTGAGTTCCTCTTTATTCAAAAGGTTACCTATGGCTTTGTCTTCCATTATGTTTTTGAAACTTTCTTGTTTTTCTCCCAATTTATTCATTCGCAAAGATATTTCAGATAGTAGATCATCCGGATAAGATTGAGTTTGAATAAGATCTATGTTTGAACTAAAACTGTTTTGTCTTTAGAATACTGGTCAGAGGTCTTTAAAAAAGGATGGCAAGACTTTTTGTCAAAATTGACAATTTGTGGCCTTATTAAAGGATATTTAGAAAGATCTATAATCGAAATTTCTATATTACTATCAATCAATAAATTCAATTTATGAAGTAAATTAGACGATTGATGAGAATCATGGATTAACGCTTGGTCACGTAAATATTTATCCAATAATATATTGACTTGTGACTTTATGAGTGAGATAGTTTCTTTCTCTGAGTACACAGCTCTTATTTCAGCAATATACAAAGAAAGCGGATTGTTATGAATGGGAACTAAATTGGGAACTAAATTTAATAATTGTCCATATGTTGTATTCTTATTTTTGATATGAATCCTTTCTATGTAAGAAGCTAATCTTTTTTTATAATTGAAACGAGGACGGTGTAAATAATCTAAAAATTCAAGTGTATTTGCTTAGAAAAAAGAAGCTCTCAATGAATTTTGATTAGATAGTTTTAAGGGATTTAACCAATTATCGAATATTGCCGAAAGACTAGATAATTCCATCTAACTTTTTCCATTATCGAATACGTCAATAATCAATTCATTTATCGGTTTATTCTTATCCAAACCTGATCGTACTAGTGTTTGTTGATTCATTCTCGGGGATTCAAGATTAGGAATTGATTTTTTTTCTCTTTGCGGATTGACAATCTCGTCCCAGATAATCTTATAAAATTGAATCTTGTCCGAGATAACCTTATAAATTTGATTCTCAAAAATTTTATTGGGATTTCAAAACCAACCCCGATGTTGAGTAGTCCATAACTCAATTGGATTGAACACTCTATTTTTGAAATTGTTTTGTTTGGAAATGGACAAAAGATATTCTAATCTTTGTTGAAAGTATTCGATCTGAATTGACAATACAAAAGTATTATTCTTTTTCTTGTCAAAAGTTCGAAGAATAGAGCGATTCAACCTTTTTTTCTGACATATTCTCCAACTTGATGAATGCTGGGTAATTGCATCTTGCGTTACATTACTCAATTTTATCCAATTTGTTCGAATTGGATCTTTTAAATTGCGACTCAATGTTTTGATTAAATAGATTCTCTCTAATATTATTAAATAGATTCTATCTAATAGAATTTGGAATTCTAAATCGAATTCCAAATAGTATTTATTGAATTCCAAATAGTATTTATTGACTATTTTTGGAATTCCAAATTGAATTCCAAATAGAAATAGTATTTATTGACTATTTTTTGGAATTCCAAATTGAATTCCAAATAGTATTTATTGACTATTTTTTGGAATTCCAAATAGTATTTGTTGACTATTTTTGGAATTCCAAATAGTATTTGTTGACTATTTTTTGGAATTCCAAATAGTGGAATTCCAAATTAAATTCCAAATAGTATTTATTGACTATTTTTTGGAATTCCAAGTAGTATTTATTGACTATTTTTTGGAATTCCAAATAGTGGAATTCCAAATTGAATTCCAAATAGTATTTATTGACTATTTTTTGGAATTCCAAATTGAATTCCAAATAGTATTTATTGGCTATTTTTTGGAATTTCCAATAGAACTTTTCAAAATTGAATTCCAAAAAGTATTCATTGGCCATTTTTGGAAATAGTATTGATGGATTATTTTTGCCAATTCAAAAGAATATATATTTTTTGTATCAATTAATTGAATATAGAATCTTTTAAAGACTTTTTTCCATTCCAAAGAATACTTCTGGAACAATTTTGAAAAAGCATACTTATCCAATGCAGTTTCGGATTCTAAATCCACATTCAGGATAATTTCATCATAAACAATTTCATCAGAGTAACCCTGTCCGGGCTTAGTTATTGATAGAGTAAATTGATCCGTTATTTTAAGAAGAAAGTTTTTCAATCGGAAATCATCGTTTAATCTTAATTGTTCTTTATTTAATTTTAATTGTTCTTTATTTTGATCACAGGATGAAGAAGATCTTGAAAAATTCTGATTCATAAATCGCATAGAATTAAATTGATTTATATCTTTTCTAATGTCAGATCCGGGATCTGATAAAATATCATAGTTTACAGAAGGATTCTTAAGAAATGTTTTCACCTTCCATAGATCGGCTATTCTATTTTTTTCTAATCCCCTGAAATATTGAAAAGCATCTTGTCGCCTTTTCAACAATTTGAATTTTTCACCAGGTTTCTTAGTATAATTAATACTTATACATGATTCATCTATTGACAAATCATCAAGGAATCCTTTCAAAAATTTCGACTCTGAGAAGGAATAAGATTCTTTTGTTCGATCTGATTCTTTTTGTTCAATTTCTTCTTGTTGCATTGGATTTTGCTTTTCCAATTTATCCATTGCTCTTTTTATAGCTTGGATTTCTTCTTTATAGCCTTCGATTTCTTTAACTCTTTTTTTCTTTTCTACAATTATGTATTGTTCTGATTTTGAAGAGAAATCCAATTCTTCTGTTTGAACTAAATTCTTTTCTAGTTGCTCAATTTTGCTTTCTAGTGCCTCAATATCAATAACTGAGTTTTTAATAAGTACCGATTTCCTCCGTTCATCAAGGTTTTCAAGTTGTTCCCAAGATGAATCAATCTCCCATTCAACGTTATTCAATTCCTTCTCCGAAGGACTTTCCCAACTTATTGTTCCTTGGTTCTTTAAGATTCGATCATTTTTATGATTCAGATTTGTGTTAGACCTGGATAAAATCCAAACATGTTTTTTTGGATCGAGAAAACGACGTTGATATCTCCTTTTGTCTTTTTGCAAAGACATAAATAGATGCGGAACGAGCAACAAATTTTCCTTTCTAGCTCCAAAATGTTGTACAGATGGAAATATCTTCATCAAATTATATGATGATTTGTCTCTTTCAATTAAAGCTCGAGTACTTAAAAAATAGAAAAGTAACGGCAATGCTATTATCATTACAGCTTTTCTTGCTTGACGTTTGAAAACAAATATACGTATATCCCGTATAAGCAATGTACTAAGAATCCGAAAGTCAAAAGCTTAACAACACTTTCTCGACCAGAAAATATTTGACTTAGCAATCTCACCAAATTAGATTCGTTCCATGGAACGAATATTTCCATCATGTTATCTTTAAATTTCTACTGAACGCTAAAGAACCAAACTCTTTCTCGGTTCTTTTCGATAGGGTCCATAGACCACGGTTTTTTGGGTTTCTTCATTGTTTTTTGTTTAATAAATAATAAATAAAATGTTTAAAAAAGAATATAATGAGTAAACAATGCAATAGTTAGACATTAATAATATAATACCTACTTCAATATAGATACCAAAATCTTTTTTAGTGTGAAAGAGGAATAATATAACATATAAACGATTCTATATAATAGAGTAAAAAATGGATAGATAGGTATCTATTATACCAAACCAAATAGACCAAAAATAAAATAGGATTTTTCTACCCTATTTAGAACATTTAGAACGACGGGTATACTAGAAAAGAACGAGACTTCTTTAATTCATTTTTAATTCATTTAATCTTATCTATCTGTAGTGTCCATTAATTATCATTTTATCTACCATTTTATGGTATAGAAATTGCTAACAATCCCAAGTCTATTTCTTATGGAAAATTAGAAACATAAATTAGAATTAAATTGGTTAATCTGAATCCATACTTATTATAATAAAATTCACTTTTTTTAGTTCTGCTTTATCATAGCATCCATGGCTGAATGGTAAAAGCACCCAACTCATAATTGGGAAGCCGCGGGTTCAATTCCTGCTGGATGCACAATAAACAGTTATTATGCTCTGCTCACACTATCTTTTAGATGAAAGAATCGCAAATAGTGAGGTTTTCTCGATTCAATTAAGTATCGAGATTAGATTATCTGTGCTCATGTTTTGTTATATTATAACTTAAATAGAACAGAATGACAAATATTTTTTTTATTTATGTATGTTTAAACGACATTTTCTGAGAATGAAAATGTATATTACATGGTACAAAATGAACTTCTAATTTAACGATCAAGTTGATTTTGTAATTAGAAGTTCATCTGATAATTTCAGCCTATTCCCTGCCATTTTAAGAATATAGGGCAAATCCTAGT